>DWOQ01000240.1:0-12740 GCA_018251115.1 Codatractus alcaeus
ATTAAAACCAAATCTGATCAGAGACTTGCCCATATTTATTCGCATCATATAATACATTTTGTATGTACATTACGATTAGTCACACTTTACCATTAACCTTCAAATCTTCTGCATAGTTTTAGCATTGACATTGTGTCATCCTCGCTGGACAGATCCAGTTCCTTTCCTGATTCAGCGGGCATTGTGTCGCCGGTCCGCCTTGGGCAAGGGTTGTGGTCACACTAGTCTTGTGGGTCCCGACGATGTCCTTGTATACATTCCTTTTATAACATTAATTCTAACTTGAATACTAATGTAACGATGGTTTGCGTTAACGTTTAGCCAAAGTTAAGAACAAAGTTTATGTGTTCATAAAATACAATTTGTCTAATTACAAAACCCTCACTGAAAATTTGAGGAAAGGTCGAAAATTTAACTGACTGACTAAATAACTTTAACCTAAGGTCGACACTAAGCGCATTTGTTAAAGATGAACATATCGTGTATATGTTGATAATTGACGTATTTAGAGAAGGGACAGTAAGTCTAAATGTTTAAGAAGTTTCTTGAAAAATACATTACACACATGGGACACTTATAATGTGTTAATGATTACGGTCCCGGGCGACGGGGACTCCGACGGGTCACGACTCAGCGCCTTGAGGAAACGGATAAACAGTCGTTTGACACGACGTACTTTATTTTTAACGCCTTAATGCCGCCTGGATGTTTGAAGGGCGTGTAAAGACAGACATTAGGGAATTGTACGCCGATAAAACTCGCTACAAAAACAACGAGCGTAGGAAAAAGCAATTCTCCACACACGCCACGCACCGTATCGCCGTGTTTGTCCAAACTTGAAGAATCTGTGGCCGCGGACAACAAATTTGTTTGAACGGCATCATTAACCATTCGTACGCTAATGGTAGAGTCGAGAATTGTATGTTTTGGTCGGTAAGATGAATGTATCGATCGATATCACATCGGTTCGATCTCGGACAATGGTCGTTCCCATATCGAACGAGTGGATTACGAGCGAACCATTACGCTTTACGAGGTTTTGATTGGACCGCGACTAACGATACGAGAGCACGAAACTTAACGTGTACGCGATCGATTTACGATAGTTATAAAATCCCGCCCTGTGCTATTGGCCATAACTTAAAACCAATATGGGGTTGTAAATCACACCTTTACAAACGTGTCGAAGGTTTCTTAAATCGGACTAATGGAACGTCCATTTGGTGCATAATTATTTTATCGTTCCTGTGTTTTGTCGTCTTTATCGATTGTGGCCGTTATCGCCCGTGTTGATATTTTAAGAGAATGGTCGCTAATGCAACCTTTGCTCACTTCCTTTTAACGGCGATAAGATGAAATGTTTAAACGTTTTTAAAGTAAAGCTTGTCTTCTGAAGTAGCTCAAGTAATTGCGATAAGAGTAACATTAACAGCCGGGTAATTTTATACAAAATATAGGATCAAACATATTATCATTTAGTCAACAGGCGACTTAAAAAAAACTTCACAAAAAAACGTCGTAGCGCTATCCTGCTAGCATGTAAGAAAAGACGAATAATAGAACAAATAGACTGTTAATTTTTTACTTTCTTATTCCGAGTTGTTACCATAAAATTTTAAAACACAAGAGAAAGAATTGAAATGACTACCTACCCTCGGCTACCTACTCGCACTTTCCTTTCAGCACAAAAGGCTCTTTGTGCGGCGGCTTCCTCAAATCACCCTAAGCTCTACAAAGCGGGACTCTACCAAAGCTCCTCTACCTCTCGGCTAACAATACAAATGTGCTTTATATAGTCTTTCACTTGTGAAATTACACGGAGAACTAATTCCGCGCTTAGTAACAAGTGTCTCAACCTTTTCGTGTTTGTCCATCTATAAGCTTGTACTATTTAGGGTTCTGTTCTGGAGGACTTTTTTAATGAAACTACACTGGCCGTCTGTCATAGAGCTGTATCTTTTTAAGCGTGACAGGATAGACAACATAACGTAACAAATAATAAAAAAGAGTAAAATAAAACCCGCATAAAATAATACGGTACGGAACCCTTCATTTGTTTTTGCCCGATTTTAACATACTTTCTTCTTCAGATTACATTTTTTCGGGGTTTGTTATTTATTTATTTTTTTTTATTTTTGTAGCAAGCAGCGTTGTTATTACCTTCCTGTATTTTCCACCATATACAGTCTTTGTTTCTTTCAATATTGTTCATAGTAAATCAATTATTATAACCAGTTTAGTAGTATGTAGTACTAGTATTGTATAGTACGACTAATTAAGTCCTTACAATTATAATATAAACACAAGTATTTTAATGATAAACATACTTATTTTAATGATTCTATTTATTTACATAACAATTCTTAGGTAATTAAATATAATCGGTGTGTGATCTCACATATTAAGAACAACGCTGTATAGAAAGCAGTTAGCCGAGCAATTGTTTATCACCGCAGATGATTTCTTAACTAGCGCGCTCGTTAACTTTGAATTTGCGTTCAACGGTCAAATTAATACGATACAACTGACTGTTGTTGTAACCACTCATGTTGTTGTTAATGTATTTCTTTTTACTCCACTGCCCCTGAACGAGGGTAATGTTTCTTGAGTGACTCTACAAGTATGTATTTATGTATATATATGCATGTCTGTGTGTGTATATATGTATGTGTTAAAAGGTGGTAGAATGTTTCGTTGTTCGACTCCGTTAGCAGCGCCGCCACATCTATATCTGCCTTATAACAACTGTACCCGAAAAGAGGGACCAAATCCACCTCCTCCCTTCCTGATCATAGTCTTCTGTTCCCCCAGGTTGGAGTACCCCTCAGGGACTCGCCTCAAAAAAACCGGTGAAGTTTTCAAGCGCAATATGGCCAACAGCAACTACACAATTCTAAAAAAAAAAGTGTTAACGATTGTGTTCTGGTTTGAAGGGTGTGGTAAAGAAGAGACAGTAGGTATTCCAATTTAGTTCTTAGGGTTGCCGAACGAACTTATAGCCGATCTCTGTATGATTCCTATTTAATATGCTGTTCACTTACGATGTCTAATGGTGACAATCGAAATTTACCATCAGGTGCTCTTTTCACGTACTTCTATAGAGTAGCAATAATATGTGTTTGTGTGTGGGCATGTGCATATGCGTATGCGTGAATGTGGGTGTGTGTATGCAGGCGCAGCGGCAAACACGCGCGCGCAAACCCATAAACACATACATTTACATAGGAAGATATCCCAGCGCTGCAAGACATTACATACATGTACATAACCACACGTCCTAAGTTACCGCATGCGAGACAAGACAGATTGCCTCGCAGTGGAAATGTTTCTACAATGACATTGATTGATTAATTATTGCTAGTCAACTAATTATTTAATCCCCAGCAAAATCACTGTAGTCACGCCTTAATGAACTTAAGTAACACTACTGTAGTGAATGACACGATAAAGAGTCTTTCAATTTATGGTGGTAGGTCACGCAAGCCATAGAGTTAACATGGACACACTGAATACCACGTATCTATGCACATAAAAAATATTTAGGCGTCTGTTTGTAATTCCAAATTAACAGTTTTTCACTACATCCTTTTCAAAGTAAGTACTTAGATTAAAAAAAAAAAACAATTTTAACATTGTTATCTCTCTCTGTCAGTTTGTTCCAGCTAATCTCAATTCAGCTAAAATGACATAAAAACAAATAGAAATTAATTGTTAAAACACAGAGAAGAAAAATGTTCTAACCTGTAATATATCGTATATGTACTTTGTTTATTTATATGGAGACTTATGTTAAATGTATTAAAATTAGCATTACGTAGAATTAAACACTTCATCGATCATAATCACCATTCACTTATCTTCATATTAAAACTTTTCTGGATCTTTCCGGAACTCGCCTACTCAGTTTCCAAATAAACCATTAAAGCGACAACTCCCGTTTCCTCAATTAGACGTAAATCGTTATCCCAAAGCTCATGAAATGCTTCGTGTAAATATAGCGAAGTAAAATATTTGGTCATTTTTTCTTGCTAACCTACAATGCAAACAGAATAACGGCATAACGGTTGTGTATATGAAATGTTTACGAATGTCCGAGACACGTGTCTATGTATATGTCTATTTGTTTGTCTGTCTGTGGCAATTTAGCTCTCAAACGGCTGATCGGATTCGAATTTGTTAATTGAAACGTGGCTTCGTTGAGAACTATCAATCAAGAAAATCTGCTTAGTTATTTGAAGATCATCACCTCTTTCCATCATCAAATGGGGTACTTTAAATTTAATCTTGTTATTAGAAGAAGTTATAAACAACCAAACTATCCTTTTTAAAGTTACGTACTCAAAGAGTGCCAACGGGACCCTATTGCTGAGGCCCCGCTATCTGTGTTGTCAACGGGAATATATTATATAAATATATAAATATATAAATATATTATATAATTATATTTATTTATCATATAAATAATCTCCTCTAAATTTTTACAATACACTGTACCAAGACCGCTATAAAGAAGAAAATAAAAGTATCAATCGCTTTAAAAATAATAAAAGTCAGTTTTGGAATCCACGCTATCCTTTTTATCTGTTTTATCATTGCGATGGTATACGAGTACTCACATGGAGACAAATTTAAAAATGCATATTTAGGTTTGTATTTTAACAAACAATATTGTCTCGCTCACATACATGCTTACAACAAGGGTATGATCACCAATATATTTACCAAGATATCGTTAAAAGCGACAGTTAGTTTTATGAACAAGATCCTTTTCTTAGAAACAATCTTGTCAACGACATTCACGATTATAGTTCTTCACCACAATGTCATAAAGCACTTTTTTCTGTATCATTTTATGGAGTCGGTTAACTGCGAGGGATTATTGGAAAATATTTGTTCTGCTAAAATATACTTATTTTCTTGGCAGGGTTAAAACGCTGATAAGGGACGGAGTAGAGCCTGACAAAGCAACAGGAAGATGGGAAATATTGAGACAATTGATTTTAAGATACCCTTTGAGAGCGTTGTAAGGAGCATTCCACGTGAAGCGAGCTTTGGTAATATTTGATGACGTTATACCTATATATGTCCTCAACCTAGGTACAAAATATTTTTAAACTACAACGGTATATTTAATTTTAATATATTTTTTTGTTTTAGTAAAATTTGCTCATGAAAATAACAGTTATTTCTTATTACAACCGTAATTAACGTGACATATAATTCATAAATAGATTTTATTACCTCACAACAGCTGAAAAAAGGCTTTTAGTTACAAAAAATAATATCACCTATTATTTTATATTATTAGATAAAATTAATCTACCTACTCGTTGGTAACGTCTAAAGTAAAATCATCTAAAAGTCACTGAAAGTACAGACATTAATTTTAGGTACTCACTAATAGATGGCAGCACGCGTAGGTGGTTTAAAATTAAGTTATTAAAAAGTATTTAGTTATAAGGATACTTATGGCCACCCTGCGTTGTGCTAAATTGTCATTATTGACAATAGAAAAAGAATAAATCAGTTTATTCAGGTTTTATATTTTATTCCACCACAAGTCTAAACAGTTGTAATGTTGGATCCGACGTTGTATGTATATTGTACGTATGTTATAAAAAAATTGCATATTAGAAATAACTAACCAAGTAGCTTACTTTCAACATTAAATAAGCTCGGGGCGGTTAAATAATAATGAACTATTAGTTAATTATACTCAAGTAGTTAACTAACTTTTGCTAGTGTGTAACTTGTAAAGTCGAAGACATGTCAAATGAAGCTGACGATTGGAACGTGTACGCACTAAGTTGGGTGTTGATAGATGAATTTATTAGAATAATTAACTAACAAACTGAATATCGTTTGAACTAACATGTAAGCCCGTTATTTATCTGCCTATTCCTGCAAACGGTAGGTAATTAGAAGACATTATCCTTTAAACTTGACATATTGCATCGTAGATATATGTATGTGTATCTACGTATGTATAAGACGCTTTCTACACTCATAGCCCCACACTAGGACTCCCTATGTCGTGGGTGCCAAGTACACACACACAAAGACGATACACAAACCCCGGACCCAGAATAGAAATCGAAATTCTTCACTTAGATTTCTGACTGACTGAGAATCGAACCCATAACGCAGAGGGCGTGTCAGATTGGTCTACCACGCAGGTCATCAAATGTATGTATAAATGTACGTGAAGAGCTTAAAGATGGTAGAACTCTTCATGGCTCAAACCAACGTACCGTATCTTTGGTCGTATCTGGGGTTGATTATAGGTTCCCATGACCCAAAGACCATTTACCATCAGTTGGATTGCATGCTTGTTTATTTCAATTTTATAATCCAAAGGTCAAATAACACAAAATGCTGGGTTTTGGACATCTACGAAGTAACCAAATTTAGTTGGTACAAATCTTTACAATTCAATCCTAACAATTCCACTACATTTCACCCTTACTAAAGTGCTAAAAGCCTACAAAGGCCCCAAATGTATAAATCAAACAGTACGACACATCGTTACTTAGTCCTTTGGAGAAGGCATGCATTTATAATGAAACCGAAATGGAGATTTTATTTCAGTTGCATCATTAATGAAATTTCATTCATTTGAGTGGCCACCTTCTATGCCTAACACTGACCACTAAATAAGAAAAAAGTGAGGATTCCTCGACACCAAATAATAATTTATTGTATCTTGTAAAATTTATTTCAAACAGCCAGCTTTGTTACCAAATGTCAGGTTTATTGTTTTGTTCGTGTTGGATATGTCAAATCTTAGTGGCTTTAAAAGCAGGCTCCTATTTATAGGAAGAAGCAAAAAGTTACGGTGATGCTTAAAACTTGCGAATTCATGTAGATAGCTTGGCAAGCTGCCACATCGAGCGATGCGATGATATACGTGCATAGCTTGAGCACGATATACGTGCTCGTAGGAATGCGGCGTGTTTGGTTATAAATTTGTCAAGTTATAAGCTATATTTAAATAATTTAATCTTTTAGTGCGTTTTTATTTACGCACCTGGACATGATATCGTTTTTAATTGACTTTATAAAAAGGGTTACACGATGTCCCTGTATTTAGGGTTCCGTAACATAAATATATAATGTCATATTCGAAGGGAATCCAACTTGCTCTTGCGACTATTTTTGTAAAGTTAAGCTAAGCTTATAATTTTTAATTTTTCCATTTTAATAAATGTGACTGTGTGTGGTTTTAACCAAATTGAAAATAAGGGTTCACGTGTCTCTGTATTTTAGGCGGAGCCATAAATATGTAGGGTTTAAGTTTTATGTATTGTAGGAGCCATTAACATATATTGTACGGTGGCATGTAACTCTTATATACGAGTATCCGATTTGCAATTATCCGATTTTGTGTATTGCCAGAGATGCACCTAACCTTTGTAATAGCTTGGAGTGTCATAAATGCAGCAAGATCGACTTCCAATTTTTATAGTTCCTTACTGTATCTTCGTAACTTAAGATTCTATACCAATGAAATTAAAATGAGAAACCTTTGAAAGTATATCCTTACGAACAAAAAAAAACATTCCAAATCGGTCCACAATGACAGAATTTTGAGGCTCCAAAGAATATCGTTGAAGTCAATTAAATTCGCATGATGAATAGCTCAAAACAACTCTTCAGATCTTTATCAAATTTAAATGACCTACATGAAAAGCAAGAGCCTTCAATTAAAAAAAAAATCAAATAGATTTACCCATAAAAAATCTGTGGCGACACACACTCAATAAAAATACAGTTCAATTGAGTTTAAAAGTTCCTCCTCCTTTTTAAAAACAGGATAAAAGACAATTATCAAAAAGATATTTCAATTGGAAACTGGATAAAAACTATCATCATAAATATATTAGCAGTATCGTACTTGAAAACTTTCTCATTTCCAATTTAAATACGAACACCAGATGGCGGTAAGTACAGTTTAATTTGTCTCTGTCACTTACCGACTGTTTTGTCTTCTTATTAAAAAAGGATCAGTTGTACTTGCGTTATGCAATGTTTAGCCTAAACATAAACCTGGGAAATGTTTCTAAATTGTAACTGATAATAAATAACATAGTTTTTTATTTATGTGTGTCAGTTCCTTAAGGTGTTATCATTATTTGTGCCACTAGTGGCAGACCATGGCAGAAGGCTTGGCGTGTCAGCATACTTCATGCTGCCCCGATACGGATGGGTGGAGGTATGTAGAGGTTAGTGGCCAACCTGCGGTCTTCAACGAGGTTAGACGACTGTTATCTAGTGACAACAATTTGGATCTACAGTTTAACGAGCCCTCTAAAACACGAAAGCGCTCGTGAAATTTACCACCAGCGGTCACCCATCCAACTTTTGACCGCGCCCAACGTTGCTTAACTTATATATTATATATCATTTACAATCTACACAAGCCGCGGAGTTCCCGCTTATCTGAGTATTACTAATTTGTATTATGAAACTGCACAAAAATAATTTCTTTAGTAAAACACGAGGTGTACTGTAAATATTATTGTTTGCTGCTGAGTCGAAATAATTTACGCTATGAATTATGGTTACTAATAACTATGCGTTTATTGGCCTCGCTCCTGTGAAAACGTTTTGTGCGTATAATTATAATTATTAATTGAATATTTCAACGCCGTTCTAAATTGTGCCTATTTTCAGGTACACTCTGGTGTTGTTTAATAGCATTCAATTTGTTTATTTTACAAAGCGTTTTATTCGTGTAATGTAAGTAAAAATTACATTACCTTGTTTTATTTATATTTAACATGAACTAGAATTGTGTGTTATTAAAATATTTGTAAATATTTTTATGAACATAATTTACGTTGCTACATGATTCTGGAAGCGCCAGATCACCTATTTCTAGTTTAGCTGTTTACTAGCTGTGTTACAGTTTGAAGGATGTAGCAATGAAGAGACACTTGAACAATCCCAAATTAGCTACAAATCAATAGGCCTCAGGGATAGCGACGCAACTGTGGGCGTATTCAGGTAGTTCCGACATGACGTCACATACAGGTAGACTGCACGCTCGGTTATTACCTTTATATTATTAAAAATATAGCATGGCGTGGTTTGCCGGGTATACTTAAATACGAGGCGAACATTTTAGTCCTCAGGGGTAGCAACGCATCTGTGATCGAACTTAGGTATGATTACTAATATCCATGGGCAGCATTAACCACTTACCATCATGTGGAATGCATGCGTGTTTGCTACCTTAATAAAGCAAAAAAATATATATATGCCTTTACCAGTTCTACTTATTCTGGATCCAGTTGTAGATGTATATAAGCTGAATACTAAACATCGAATTCTGTTTACTGCATGCCTGCTACAATAACTTCGAGGTATTCACAACTTTGCATTTCAAAGGTCCATTTGTCCAAACTTACTAGTCATGTCTGCAATACGGACATGCAAAGTTTGCAGCAAAAACACATTCGGAACTTCTCCTCAGAAGGCTTGTGTAAAAATATTCGGGAACCAAACTTTTCAGACATGACTGTTGCATTTCCTGTCTAGTTTTTGAATATTTCATCCACATTTTGTTAAGACTTGTTTAGAAGGATTGCAGTTTAAGTTTTTTACATTTACAGTTTAAGTACATTTTTTTCTATTTTTGGGATCGTGCGATTTGAGGATTGTATTTTTTTTATATAAAAGACTTAGTACATATAAATGTATATAATTTCGATAAATTTATTTCAATACTTTCAAATAAAGAACAAATAAAGAAGACAGATTAATGAAAAATAAAAGTGACCAAAATATTATTTTCAAACAACAATGTAATCTATATTTATATTCTTTACATTGTATTAAATTATAATTAACATTTTAAAGGAATAATTTGGCAGTAAATAATTATAACATTATAACGATTTCGAGTCATAAAACGAACGAACTCGTAAGACGAATACAGTTCATAAAACATTGATAGAACAATCCGAATCATATTAAATCTCTAGTCGACAGGAATATGATATTAAGTATCGCCACTAAGACTGTTCAATAATGTTTTTTGTTTCGGGGGATAGTTAACATAGCTGTAACTGTTTTATCTACAACCGCTAGCCAAAGTTTGCTGGTCAACTCTCAAAGCCTAGGGCCTTTAACACGCTGCTCCAATGTAGTTTTTTAGAGGTATCGTTTTACTATAGACGTTTCTAAGAATATACGACGGCATAAATGTGATTTGTTACATAACACTAATTCCTTTATTTTTTATATATATATTTATTAAGATAGATGATAAAGATATTTGTTAAAAGATGGTTAAGTTACAGGTTTTTAATAACAGATAGTCCATGGCCAAAAAATATTCACATTATTCATATAAGAAATTAACATATAAACAAAAAAGAAACACGTCGTGAGGAAACCTACATACCTGAGAGTTTTGCAAATAAATCCCAAAGGTGTATGAAGTCAATCATCTGGCCAGCGAGGTTAATTATAACTTAAATCCTTCTCACTCGAAGAGATGACCTAAGTCTGAAAATGACGGAAGCCTGTGTCCAGCAGTACCTAGTTTGATGATCACCCACATATCATGTGAACGTCTGGTTGGCCGGGTACTGAACCCGGAACCTTGCGCGGATGTCAGACCGCCACACAGATCCTCAACGATGTATGCATTACGATAACTAAACGACATCTAACAATCGGTACGAGTGTAATTGAATAAATAACACATGGAACAATCGAAATCACATCAGTGGGAACCGATCACATTAACCTCGTTATACGCCGGGTTAACGATATGACGGCAGTTTTGTCCCGAAGAGTACGTTTACCATATATTTTGTATTCATCGAGACAGTCAATGTTGGCTGTATTAACAATACTACAAATTATCTGCTGAAAGACTTCATACCATCCTATGGTCTCATATCGAGTCAGTATGGGATACTCTGGCCTTAGGGTACTCTCTTAATCTATGTAGATTCTTAAAGAAGTAAATACCCCCGGATTTTTAATATTATTTCTAGAAAATATGTTATTTAAAAGTAATATTTCACTTAAGTAAATAGTTAAGAGCATCAGGTGTTACTTTGCGGAAATCTATTATTAAATTTGGATAAAATTACTTTGGAAAATCCGCTACTAACTTGTATTATATGTACCTATATGCTTTAAATCGTGCAATGTGTATCTTTCATATATGACACATGCAAAATAAAAATATCGACCAAGTATTTTTCTCTAACACGGAGCATCATCAGTATCAGTTACGACAATTAATCTTTCTGTGATAAGTTAAATGTTAGTATGTCATATAAGTATATAAATTTTAATAATAATAATGGGTACACACGATACGGGGCATTTCAACTTAGTCTTGAAGTAAATATGGTAACCCTAAGTTCCAGGTGAACGCTAGCCTGGAACATTTAGTTTTATTTGGGTCAACAGCTTCGTGAACATTTTATCGAGAAACGCGAATAGGAGGTTATTTTATAAAGAATGAAAATTTGAACCATCTTTGACCTTTCGTGCTTCTAGTTTTGAATATAATATCAGAGGTGTAGTATAGAATGAGGGTAGTAAGGGTGTCGGGTGGAATGAAACGTAACTTTATTGTTATCGAGAAGATAAGATTGACAAGGTTTGACTCATCGTGGATTAATTTTTTTTCGTAACGAACAGTGTTCTAGAGTTTGGTATTCAAAGGATGCCAACAGAACTCTATTGCTAAGACTCCGCTGTCTGCTTGTCCGTCTGACCGTCTGTCCATCACAAGGACTGTATCTTATTAACCATAATATGTGACAATCTGTAATAGGTTTATTTTATTGCAATATCCGACGGTATTTGTATTTTTCGTTTTGTATGAGTCCGATATACATATGAAGTAAACACCATGCAGTAAACCTGATGGTAAGTGCCCACTTGACAGCTAATAGACGAACTAGGACCCAGCAGCACTTAATACTGATGGTAATGTGTGTGTCGGTGGTGATTCCGGCATGGCATTCTGATTCTGCTCTTTGTAGTTGTGGGTATTTATGTACACATATTTGTATGCGACAATAGCAATAACACAAGGTTCCAAGTATATCGCTGAGTATATAAACGATATTTTAGGCGTTTTTTATAATTAAATAAATATTTACCCCAAAAATCTTGATATGATTTTTATATTATATAGAAGATAGCAAAACGACTGAGTGTCTGTGGGGCTGATTTTATCATTTCAAAATGGCTTCGTCTTCGGGAAAACGTTGGCAGGATTGGTAATTTCCGTTCTGTTATAGCATATCACCTTTGCATTCCCAGATAATCGACAACACGGCGTCTAGTAATGGGAAAAATGGAAACGAAATTTTTTATGTGTAGTACAAAGTATCTATACTAGAAATAAATGAATGTAATGTATTTATTTTTGTGTATGTAATAAATCTTTGAAATCTTTGAAATTTTTGTGTAGGTATGGGGGCACTTACAAATCAGATTACAATATACCTATATATTACACTCAGATATAAATTTAATTATTGTCAGCTTATAATATATTTTTAATCTTATACTAAGAAATACTGGGACATACCGAGACTGCCGGATCGGACACGACCTCAATTGAGAAAATCCTGCAAAAACGTCATCTTTTTCAACTTTTGTACATTTCGTTCCTTTTAAGCCATTTTATTTCATATATTAATTTCACAAAATTGTAAAGGTCTATACATAATTAAATACGTATATAATATATGTATATATAT
>DWOQ01000241.1:0-12735 GCA_018251115.1 Codatractus alcaeus
GGCTTCATTCCTTTACTCTTATCTACACATTCAAGTTTTACGCTTATTTCCGCCTGTCCCCATTTATTAGTAGCTCGGCATGCATATATACCCGAGTCGGTTGTTTTAGTTCCCAAAATTTCTAAAACCACCATGCCAAATGCATATACAGTACGGATACGATGACTAGCTTCTATTGTTTTGCCATTATAGAACCATTCTATTACCATACTCTGATCGCCAGTAGGAATTAAAGAAGCTTCATAATGAGCAATTTGACCCTCACTCATGTCAACAATATCCTGGAATACTGTAGTGAATTCTGGTGGCCTACCAGTATCATCATCTGGACCGCGACCCGGTTCCTTTCGGAGAGAATCTTCAAGATTTTGAATCTTCTCTAATCCTTCAGCGCCCTTTGGATGCTGTGTGCGTTCTATAAGGTTTTCCTTACTAGTACAGTATACAGTTGAGGAGGTAAATGCCTCTCCTTTCTTATTATAGGCCTTGCAAGTGTAGATTCCACTATCTCTTTCATATACATCAGTAACATCTAACGTTACAAAACCAAAGTCACTAGTCAGTTTAAACCTGGAACCTTGTTCTAATACTTTTCCGTTAAAGTACCATTCTATTACCAAATTGGGATCATTCTTAGGTTCAACTTGGCCTTCGAAATGAAGTGCTTGGCCTTCGACCAATTGATGCTCTGCAACAATTGGCACGATCCATTCTGGCTTAGGATAATCAGTCTCTGGTAGTGATGTCCTTCTCATTTTAGAAAGTCGTGCTTCTTCTGCCTGTTCAACAGCCTCCAAACCAGTTTTACCTTGTGGATGTTGAGTATCAAGGTAAATATGTTTATCTCCCGTGCATCTCAAAGAACCTGAAGTTGTAGCTGAACCCTTGCTATTTGTAGCCTTGCAAGTATATATGCCAGAATCTTCTTCATATGTATGTACCATATCTAATGATACATAGCTGAAATCGTGAGTACTCTTGTATCTGGTGCCAGAAGGTAGTGGTTTGTTATTAAAGAACCATTCTATTTTCAAGGTGGGGTCTCTGGATGGTTCAACGTTACATTCGAAATGTATGTTATCACCTTCTTTGCATACTATGTTATTTAGATGCGATATAAATACTGGTATCTCATAAACAGGTTCCGGAGATTCTAATTTTGTTGGCTTCGGTTGTTCCAAAACGCCAATTCTATCTAATGATTCTGGATGAAGTGATTCACCCAACAACCAATGACGATCTTCGATTTTAATTGAGGCTGTGGAAACAGCTTCACCCATTAAATTTGTAGCTTTACATGTGTATATACCAGAATCGTCAATTCTTAATGAGTTTATAGAAAGAGTTACTAAGCCAAAGTCAAAAGTACTCTTTAACCTTGATCCAGTAGTTAGCGATACTCCATTCTTGAACCACTCAATCCTTAAATTAGGGTCAGTACGAGGTTCCACTTGGGCCTCCAAATAAACGTGTTGCCCTTCAACAAGTTTGTCGTAACTTTTGAGATGCGTAGTGAAAATAGGTGCCTGTTGTACTCCAGAATCGATAAACATTTCGGGTACTTTATTCATCGCTGCTTCCTTCAATTGAATTTGTTCCCAAGATTCTGGTCTCATTGCTTGATCTACAATAGTGGATTTGGTCTTGACCTTTAATGATGTCGATGATACTGTACTGCCAGCTTTATTTATAGCTTTGCACATGTATAAGCCTGCATCGTCAGTTACAACTGAATTAATATCTAGAGTAACGAATCCAAAGTCATGTGTAGTGCGGAATCGTGAACCTGTAGGATAATTATATATTTTACAATTTCAAATATAATTAACACAAAATTGTAGTTTAATTTTAAATCATAGACTATGATTAACCGTACACAGCAAAGTGCCCCCTAAACACTATCATATCACTAAAGACATTCGTGATTACTTTGTAAATTTTCAAATTTATTTATATATCTAAACCTTTTATGAAAATCTTACAAGTTTCTCTTACCATACATCCCTACAATTCGTACCAATGCAGAATTAGGTATGGTAATTGCATTGTTCTAGCCAAACCACGTAAAGTTCTAACTTCTTTTAATGTTGTGAAAACTTACCCATTTTAAGTTCCACGCCGTTAATGTACCATTCAAATCGTAAACTTGGGTCACCAACGGGAACAACGCGTGCTTCATAGTGGGCATGTTGTCCTTCCCATAGTTCTGAAGGACCGGTGAGAACCTGAGTAAATATTGGTTTTTCAAATTCACGTTCCGGCTCATCGGCCCTCTTAGGCTGTGGTTCCTCTAAACGTTGAATTTTCTTCATGCCCTCAGGATGTTGTGTATCCATTTGAATAGCTGCTTTGGCTGGTGACAAAATATGTATGTTTAAAAATAAAAGCAAAAGGTAAATCACTCACTATGACTTATATTGATGAATAATAATTTTTTATTATATATTTTCTCCATAAGTATATTATGATACAATATTATTATACTTACTCTTAATTCTCATTGCCGCAGTTGTGACTGCTTCTCCCAAGAGATTTGATGCTCTACACATGTAGACACCTTCATCTTCATCCCGAACGTGGGTTATTGTCATTGAAACATATCCAAAGTCGTGGGTCTTTGTAATTCTGGAACTGTCTTCAATTAATTTTTCATTTCTAAACCATTCCACTTTCAAAGTGGGATCTCCAACAGGAATAAGGCGACAATCAAAGTGCGCCGTTTGGCCTTCTTGAATATTATCGATGTTCTGGAGTGGTTGAGTAAATACAGGGCGTTGCCTTGTTACAGGTTCTGGTATTTCTGGCCGTTTAAATGGTTCCGCTGATTCTAACTCTCGGATTTTCTCTAGACCCTCGGGACGTTGAGATTCCGATATAATACTGCCTTTTGCGGTTACTGTCATGGATATTGCAGAAACACACTGTCCAAGAGCATTAATTGCCTTAACGGAATATTCTCCAGCATCTTCTGGGACGCAATGCTGAATATCCAATGACACATAACCAAAATCAAAAGTGATATGGAACCGTGACGCAGATTGCAGGGCTTTGCCATTGTGATAAAATTCTATCCGTAGATTAGGATCATGCACTGGTTCTACTTGGCATTCGAAGTGAGCTGTCTGTCCTTCGTAAACATGTGTTGTACCTCTAAGTTCAGTAACAAACCTTGGAGGATATATCTTAGGCTCCTCAACTTCAATTCGAGTGTGATGTCCTTGAGCTTCTAATTGTCTAATTTTTTCTAATCCATTAGGATGCTGTGTATCCAAAATGATACTTCTATGCCCTAAAATTATTAGTAAAATATTTATTGGTTAAGTTAAAACAATAGTAAGTTATTTAACAAAGGTTGTGATCAAATTTAATCAATCATTATATTTTGTTCGTCAAATATGTTAAGTTTTTTTTTAGGTAAAAGAAATAACAACCAAATATTCCACATCATAACTAATTAAAAATAGTGTTTTATTTGAAATCGATTACAAATGACTTTCTGAAGTAAGACGTTACGTAAATATAAATAAATAGGAAAGACGATAGTGGAAATACCGTACTCGTACGTAAGTTTTGTATCTACTGAAATTATATTTTTAAACATTTAATTTTCGTAATATACATACCTGCAACCTTCAACGTGCATGTATTTACTGCTTCGCCGAGGTTATTAGTGGCCTTACACATGTATGTTCCAGAGTCCTCAGCGTATGTATACAAAATATCTAATGCGACATAACCAAAGTCGTGTGTGGTTCTGTACCTATGACCCGTTTTTATCTTTTGTCCATTAAGGAACCATTCAATTTTCAGAACAGGATCATTTATAGGCTCTACTCGACACTCAAAGTGAGCACGATCACCTTCCTTAAGATTTTCAAGACTAGTTAAAGCTGTCAAAAATACAGGTCTTTGACCAGGGACTTCCTCTTCTACAGCTTTTGGTCTTTCGTATTTCTCAAGTTCTTGTATCTTTTTTAAACGTTGTTCATCCAATGTATCCAAATACAGTGAAGCTTTGGCTGGAACGGAAATAATATAACATTCAAATAAAAACAAAAATACAAACATTAAGTAACAATTAAACATTAACAAATCGTAATATAATTCTTACCATCTACTTGCACGGAACTTGTTGTGACAGCTTCACCGACTGCATTTGTAGCTTTGCACATGTATGTTCCTGTGTCTTCTGCATAACCATAAAGAATATCAAGTGCTACATATCCAAAATCATTTGTTGTCTTAAATCTATGGCCTTGTTGAATGGGTCTTCCATTACAATACCATTCGACTCGCATTGTAGGGTCATTTACTGGTGTAAGTGTTGCTTCTAAATGCACTGGTTGCCCTTCGGGTACCCTAGCATTCTTAATTGGTTTCCCAAATTGAGGTTTCTCAGCAACAAAGCTTTCATCACGTATGACACGTTTGTTCCTACTATCATCTTCTAGGTATTGAATTTTTTCTAACGCACTTTCATGTTGTGTATCTCTTATAATTGATTCTTTGGCTAAAATTTAAAAAAGAAATATGAATTATGTATAGTAAAAATATTTATCAGACAATCAAGTCAATTAAAGTAAGTATTATTATCATAATTGTGAAATATGAAATCACTAGTTATGCCGCATTTAGAAATAGTATCTATAGAACTTTCCCCATTCGTGCTACGTAAAAATTCATAAAAAAAAACAATAACAACTTATTGGTTTCTCACGTATATGACGGATTCAAAATAATTTTTAATTTGAATTAACAATAATAATAGGCAAAAATTTCTTAAATGCCTATCAAATTAAAAAGATTTCTTTTTAAATCTGACTGTCGCTTCCAAAGATTAACCGCGTCCAAACAAATAAACAAACAATACTTCAACGTTCATAATCAAATATTTCAACGTTCTAATATGTTAGAAAAGATAACTTACATTGGACATTTAGTTTGATGGAAGATGTAGCCTGACCCAAATTATTGATAACCTTGCAGGTGTAATCGCCAGAATCTTCTCCATAGACGGTAAGAATGTCAAGAGCCGCGAAACCAAAATCATAGGCAGTGCGATATCGATGTCCACTTTGTAAAACTTTGCCATTAAAGTACCATTCGACACGCATGTTTGGATCAGGGTAAG
The DNA here is from genome assembly GCA_018251115.1 of Codatractus alcaeus. Classification (NCBI taxonomy): domain Eukaryota; kingdom Metazoa; phylum Arthropoda; class Insecta; order Lepidoptera; family Hesperiidae; genus Codatractus; species Codatractus alcaeus. The sequence goes on from DWOQ01000241.1 coordinate 5,132, forward strand.
GTTCAATTCTGCATTCATAATGTGCACTTTGTCCCTCCACCAATTTTGTAGGCCCATTAAGTTGAGTTATAAATCTAGGAGCCTGGTTGACAGCAACTTCGACATCTTCTCGACGTCTGTAGCGTGATGTATCTTCTAACTGCTGAATTTTCTCAAGAGCAGTTTCATGTTGTGATTCAAGTTGAAGAGAAGCTTTTGCTATAAGAATATTAAACAATAAATTCATTATTTTTTCTGAGTTATAAACAAAAACATAGTTTCAAAATTTGAAAATGATCGAATGAAAAATAACACAAGATTATTATTTTTCATTCCTTTCGCCCTTTGAATGCATCTAGATTTAAATTAAGATCGTTGTTATTCACGTTTAAAATTGTAACTTACATTGAACAAACATCGTCGACGAAGTAACAGCTTCCCCTAATTCGTTAATAGCTCGACATGTGTATGTTCCCGAATCTTCTGGATTGACGTATTTCATATTCAGCGCCACATACCCGAAGTCATGCATTGTAGTCAAGCGATTTGCTAGAAAATGAATATATATGAAATAATTATCCTTTTATTAAAGAAAAATAATGATGCAAGAATTATTTTTATTGGTTACTTACAAGCTTCAATAGGTACACCATTCCGTAGCCACTCTACCCTTAACTTAGGGTCACCCACTGGAATTAATCTAGCTTCGAAATGTACAGCTTGATTCTCCGCTACACGAACATCTTTCATCGGCATCGTAAATACAGGTGCTTGTGTAATAAACTCTTCTTGAGCAGCGTGTCTTTGATGTCTAGACGCATCATCCAACTGATTTAACCTGGGTAAAGCACTTTCGTGTTGAGATTCTAAATAGATCGACTTTTTGGAATGCACTACTGCAATTCCAGATGTGACAGCTTCACCCAGAGCATTGATGGCTCTGCATGTATATGTACCAGAATCTTCTGGTAAACATGACATGATGTCAAGAGCTACAAAGCCAAAATTATTGGTTTCAGTAAACCTAGAGCCGCTTTTTAGAGGTTTGTTATTGTGGTACCATTCCACTTTCATACTTGCATCAGATACTGGAATTAGCCTACATTCAAAGTGAGCACGTTGTCCTTCTTTAATCTCAATATTCTTTAAAGATGTCGTAAATATTGGTGCTTGCGTTGTAACTTCATCTACAACATCAGTTCTATGGTATCTTGATCTATCTTCAAGGTACTGTATTTGTTCTAAGCCAGCCTCATTTTGTGTTGCTCTAATAATATCCGTTGTGCTGCGACAAGTTAATTTGCAGCTTACTTCATCAGTGCCTACTAAATTTACTGCTCTGCACGTATAAATTCCGGAATCTTCTGCGATTAAATCGATTATATCAAGTGCAACGTAACCAAAATCATGGATAGGTCTGAATCTATGACCAATTGTAACTGGTTGGCCATTTTTGAACCACTCAACTTTCAGGTTAGAGTCTGTTACTGGTTCAAGTTTGCATTCGAAGTGTACATGTTGACCTTCTTTAACATTCTCAATAGACTTCGGCTTAGTAACAAACCTCGGTTTGACATTTACGAATTCATCAACAACCTCTGTCTTCTTGTAACGTGAGGCATCCTCTAAATATTGGATTTTTTCTAGCCCCGATGGATGTTGAGACTCAAATATTAAATCTTTTTTAGCAATAACACGTAGGGCACATGAGGTTACCGCTTCACCCAACTGATTTGTGGCTTGGCACGTATAGACACCGGAATCTTCTGGATACACACTCAGAAGATCTAAAGCAACATAATCGAATTCATAGGCCGGTCTGAACCTGTGTCCAGTTTTTATTGGTCTGCCATTGCAGAACCATTCAACTCTCATACTTGGATCTCCAACAGGTTGTAATCGACACTCTAAGTGGACATTAGTACCTTCTACAGTCTCAATATTATGTAATGCTCTTGAAAACTGAGGTGCTTGCATGATTGTTATATCTTCTTGTACATGCTTAGAGCGACGCGATGAATCTTCCAACATTTGAATTTGTTCTACAGCAAGTTCATTTTGTGTGTCAGTAACAATGTCTGACCTTTCGATTACACGAACCATAGCTGAAGTATGGGCAGAGCCCAGATGATTAATTGCTCTTACGGTATATTCTCCAGAGTCGGCTGATGTAGCATGAAGAATGTCTAACGCTACGAAACCAAAATCGTAATAAGTCCTAAATCTGGAGCCCACTGTTACTGCTCGTCCGTTGTGGAACCATTCGACTCTCATTGTAGGATCACCCATGGGTTCCAGTCTGCATTCTAAGTGAATATTTTTGCCTTCAGAAACAAGTGGAGGATCTGACAACGGTTGTACGAAAACAGGTTTCGATTTCGAAATTTCTTCAATATGGTACATGGGTTCAACAAATTTAGATTCTTCCATGTGTCGTGTTTTTTCGTATAAACCATGATGAATACTTGAAGTATCAATACTTGAACGTGCTAAAAGAAAAAAGTAAAATATATCAGAAAAATATTAGACAAATAAAATCTGACAATAAAATAGGACTTCACGTCATAGCATTTTTAATACTTACTCTCAACTACCATGGAAGCACTTAGTTGTGCTTCTCCAGCCGCATTGCGGGCCACAACTGTATAAACTCCAGAATCCTCGGCACGCACACTTGAAATGTCTAATGCAACGTATCCAAAATCGTGATATGTTTGAATGCGGTTAGCTGATTTGATTTGTTTGCCATTAAAATACCATTCAACAGACATTGTCAAGTCGCTCTGCGGCTCTACTCTAGCTTCAAAGTGGGCACTTTGGCCTTCTACTATTTTGTTTGTACCTTTAAGTGGGCCTAAGAATCTAGGCTTTTGAGTAACTCTAACTTCTTCTTCAGCTCTCCTAGTATATTTAGAAGAATCTTCTAAATATTGAATTTTCTCGAGACCTCCGGGATGCTGGGACTCAGCTATTATATCTTTTTTCGTTACAATTGTAAGATTTGCATTTGTTGTAGCTTGGCCTAGAGCATTATAAGCTCGGCATGTGTAATGACCAGCATCATGTACAGTTACTGACTTAATTGTCAATGCGACATATCCAAAGTTAAAGAAGGTAGTTATCCTTGAACTGGCTTCCACTGGGCGTCCATCTTTGAGCCATTCTACTTTCAAAGTGGAATCGCCAATTGGTTCTAAGCGTGCTTCGAAATGAGCGAAGCCACCTTCTTTAATATTTATCTGATCTTTAATCGGTGTTTTAAACTCTGGCCGTTGGGTACTTTCTGGTGCTTCCTGATAATACTTTTGATGTTGTTGGTGTTGATAAGCCTCGAGTTGCTCAGTCTTTTCAATATATCTTCGTTGTTCTGGGATACCAAGATCGGCAGTCACAGTGCTTCTCGCTGCTACTCTGATTGTTGCGGTACTAATAGCTTCGCCAAGTTTGTTTACAGCCCTCACTGTATACGAACCTGCATCTTCAGCCCGTAGGTGCATGATGTTAAGGGAGACGTAGCCGAAGTTGAAGATTGCTGTGATTCGCGAGCTGGCTGTAATTGGTTTGCCATCTTTGTACCATTCAACTCTCATAGTAGGGTCGCTTACTGGAGTAAGCTGACCTTCAAAGTGAGCATTTCTACCCTCTTGAAGTTCTCCAAGGTCTTGTAAAGGTCTAATGAATTGTGGTTTCTGTGAGATTTGTTCTTCAATTGATTCTTGGTGCTGATATTTTGAGTAATCTTCAAGATGCTGAATGTATTGTAAACTTTCTGGATGTTGACTTGTCCTTTCTATTGTAGCTCTTGGCGTTACTTGTAATACTGCTTTTGTTTCTGCAGTACCGGTAGCACTAACAGCTCGACATGTATATTCTCCACTGTCTTGTATATTAAGACTGAGCATATCGAGAGATATATAGCCAAAACGAAATATTGATGTGAATCTTGAACCTGTAATATTGTAGGATATATTATAAACAATCCACTGAGATGTTTAACAAAATATATAGTTTATTATTCTAGTGTGTAAAGCGCCTATTATACGACTTCTCTTCGTGTCTCTCTTGTCGAGGCCTCACCCGATAGTTGGCCCCTTGACAAGGAGGCCAATAAACACACACAAACTTAAAACCATTGTCAACCATGATGATTCGCTGTTTAATATAAACACGGGCCAATCTAACTCCCAAATGATCATTTGATTTTCCTAAAGAAGCTAAACAAAATGTAACGCTTTTAAAAGCTACGCAACGTTCCTTGAAAAATGGATACGGAAATTAACGACGTTCGACGTTGCTTATCCTGCATGACTATAATTTTGAACTCAAATCCAATAACTCAAGTTTTACTAGAGGTTAAATTGTAGCTAAAGTTTCTTATCATCAACTAATTTGTGAACATGAGTCTCTTCTCGTAATAAGGAGAACTTAGACAAACAAGTTTAGTTAGTGCGGGTTGATAAACTTCATACATTAATTTGGGGACCTTTCGGAGTATATTGAAATATAGGGATTTCCTCACAGTGCCAATATTATTAAAGCGGTAATTGCTAATGAATGTCTTATAAACAAATTATTCGGAAAAAATTGAGGTATGTATGTGTACAATTTCCACTAGAAATATAGTGTTATAGATATTACTACGTAATAATAGCGTTATAGATATGACTGCCTAAATTGTAATATGGCCCTAATAATTACAATTGGGCAGGTCTGAATAAATTTCTTTACTTACTGGCTTCGATACTCTGGCCATTTTTCAACCATTCTATCTTCATTGATGGATCACCAACTGGTTCTATTCTAGTTTCAAAATGTATTTTACCCCCTTCCATTTGGCTTACGCTTTTAAGCGGTATGATGAACTGCGGTGGAGGATATACTCTGTCCTCTTCGCCAGGAGGAACATATGGTCGCGCTCTTTCTACGTGCCTTAAGTATATAATTTCTGGTCCAGGGGCTGGCCTACAATTAAAAAAAATCGTACTTTATAATAGATTTCAGAAAACACACATTGCAAGTGTACACATAAGTGATATTTGCATTTCTATTTTTATAACCTTCCGCATATAAAAATAATAATTTAATAGAAGCGAGTCATAACTTCAATTAATTTCTGTTTTTTATTTTTCTGTAGTATGAACTTCACAAAGTAGCAAATGAACATGCAATCCCCCTGATCGTAAGGACTCACTTGCTGTCCTTAGTTGTATATAATACATAAATGCGTGATATACATTATCGTATATAATAAAAGATTACTACTTACTCTGGCTCAATAATTTTACTAGGCCGTGGTAAGTGCAGACGTTTTTGTTCGACCGGAGGCTCTTTAGGCACTTCTACATAGAGCCTTGCTCGTGTTGCGGTGGAACCTGCGACATTCTGGGCGGTGCACTGGTACCATGCCGCATCCGACGCCTTAGCTCGCTGAATGTCCAGTGTCGAGGCTCCACCTTCGGTAGTAATTCGTAATTCTGGATTGGGTATAATCGGAACGCCGTCCTTCTGCCATGTGATTCGAGGTGTAGGAGTACCTACAGCACGTGCATTTAATACTACAGGTTCGCCTTCCCGAATACTCAATGTGCTGAAACGCTCGACGAATTTTGGTGCAACAACCTGCTCTTTTTCAATCACGTTCAAGCGACATTGAAACGACGTTTCACCAGTTTTGTTACGTGCCACGCAAGTAACTACACCACTGTCACTTAGATCGACGTTCGTAATCATAAGCGCATGGTTTCCAGATTCGTTAACTAATATCTTATGATTATAATCGTCTCGAATTTGTCTATCGTTAATGAACCACGTGACTTCTGGATAAGGCCTGCCAGTAACGCGGCAATCGAATCGCGTCATCTTTCCTTCCGTAACATCACGGTCTTGGCAGACTTTAACAAATTGCGGAGCGAGAGCTTTTTCACTAATTTGAACTCTTTCTTCTATTTCCACTTGTTGAGAATCTATCGTGTACTGTGATTTTTGATCTTGTGTATAAGTTTCTTGGGGAGATTCTACCGCGAGGTATGCTGATGTTACTATACACCCGTTAGGATTTTCAGCCAATAATGTATAATGACCAGAATCAGACTTTTGTGTATTCTTCACTCTAAGTATGGTTTGATTGTGTGTAGTAGTGATTTGATGTTTATTTGAATTAACAATTCTCTGGCCATTTCTAAACCAAGTAACTCGCGGTCTAGGATTACCGGAAAGTTGTACTTGGAATTGCGCATCAGCTCCTTCTGTCAACTTTGAGTTTCTTGGTTTTTGCGCAATTCTTGGTGGAGATACTGCGCCAAGAGATTTGTCAATTTCAGTACTTATATGTATATCGGTTTCTCCGACATACCTTTTAGTAATAGACTCTCGGAATGATACTTCTCTGAGCAGTCTATATTCAAATGTATCAACTTTAAAGTCTTCAATGGCTGAATAATCATTGCCATTAGTATATGCAACTTTTTGTGTTTGCCGGGATTGTTCTGTTTGATATCCCTGAGTGCCATAAGATTTGTGCTCGACACTTTCACTGACATGACGGTAACTTTGTTGTTGCTGCGAAGTTTGATGCGCTGGCATAGGAGCGCCTTCAGGCTGAATATACACCGAGCAAATAGCTTCACCATATTGATTGCGGGCGGTGCAGGTATATTCTCCCTCGTCACCTGGTCCTATCTGTTTAATAAGAAGTGATAAATCACCAGTCTGTTCGTTATAAGTCATACTGTACTTATTGCATTCTACTAAAGGCGCTTTCTTTCTGGTCCACGATACTACGGGTGTAGGGTTTCCTCTAAGTTTCCCTTCAAACTTTGCATTACCTCCTTGGGCAAACCTCGCATTCTTAAATATTTGCTCAAATATTGGTGGAGACGGATCTCCAGGTCTTCCTGAAGTAATGGGCAATCGTTCACCACCAGTGTTCTCCACTGTAACAAAGAAAAGTACTAAGTGAGATTTTAAGTATAATTTTAAAATAAGATTATTACCAAATAATTAGGTCAAATGTTATTAAAAGGCGCAATATCTTTTTTTAGCCAGCCAGCCAGCCAGATTTTTAGCCAGATTTTTAAAAATAATATTTATCATCATATAAATTCTTAGTGACGTAGGAAGTCCATATCATGAGGTTTACTGTCTCTAATATTAACATTAGTATGAAATTCGACTGTTTATATTCACCACATGTATTTTTTTTAATCAGCAAATATGAATTTAAAAATTTAATATAAGCGGCTTTATTAATTTTATATAAGCGGGAAAAACCTGTATGATGTGATGGTTGAAGAGTCCAGAATCAAAATTTATATTACAAAATAATATGATGCCAAATATAGATAGAATGCCAAATATTCTTTCGTCCTATCAGATAATCTGTTGATCAAAGATTATATGACCTAGCTTTTAGTTAATATTATGTTCGTTCAGAAATCTATGAAATCATTTCGGTCAGTTATTACCATGGTAAATCTAGAGTGATAACACCTTGAACACAGTCATAAATAATTAAAGATAAAATACATTTCATAAAATATTTTTCATACATAGTGCAATTATTACTATCCCTTTGATCAAGTATTGCTTTAGGAAGGAGTTGAGATACAGCTATTGGGTTATTGAAC
>DWOQ01000242.1:0-12732 GCA_018251115.1 Codatractus alcaeus
TCGCTACAGGATAAAATGTATGAACTTCTCGATAATATTAGTTTAAACTCATGAACATATGTCGTCTGGGTGAAAAAATTCACGTTATTCACGTCGGGTTCATGACGTGGCTTTACCTAAACTCAGGCCTTTTATGAGTCGTATCGTTAGGAGGTAGCTAAAATGTTTCGTATCGATATAAAGATAGTGACTAAAGATTACTTGATTGGTAATTTTTAATTAGCGCTTTTAACACACAGTATTCAACCGCGCTAGAGTTAAACTTTATATTCATGTAATCTATTTTGATATCTTCCATCAATATGGAATTATTTTCTTCGATTCTTCTCCATAACATTATACCTTGCGACGTGGTTATTTTTTTATGTTAAAAAATAATTTTGTGAATCATTTACTTTCGATGGCGATGTTAGCATTTCTAGATTTTCAATAAAGTATAACAATTGCCTTGACTATGCCACTCTACTGTTTACTGCTGCTGCTTGTTCGTTTCTGTATCGGCGCTGAAGTTTATAAGCAAATAGCATTGCCTCGTACGTACTATTTCACACAATTATTGTTTGCTGATAGGATATTATCTAAGAATACACTCCAAATATGTGTTGCGTATTAACCGATATCAAAAAAGGAGATTATTTTCGTCAGCCGATATTTTTTTTAACGATATCACTGATTTTCGTCAATCGTGTATCGATTTGGATTTTCTTTTGAAGATTGAAGTTTTAATAAACCACCTTTTTATTTAGCAGTTACATGTAAGTGTTGTATTTATAGTCGGTAGAATTTAAGGTGATTAGTGAGGTCATTTTAAATTTCATTTTATATGGAAGCAAGGAGCCGGTTAGATAACCTTTGGAAATTATTTCTTACGAAAATATCGTAAAAAATGCGGTTTAATTCGATTATTTCGAATTATAATTAGGTTTATTTTTCTTTATAATTTATTTAACTTTTTAATTAAATATAGCTTGTTAACATTTTACATTTACCAATCAAAATGCACTTCTGCTCATAGGCATAGGCTTATAGGTATAGTCTATAGGATGGAGAAGACCTGGATTAAAGGGAATCGAGCTATATTTTTGTAACGAGTTATATCCTGTAAGTAGTAGAGTTATTTAGTATTATAATGTAACATACATTATATGTATTGTAATGAAGCACTAAATATACCTAGGTTGTGACTAAACTTACTTAGAATAATGTTTGGGGTAATGAGCTGGTATGGGAAAAAATTACGACAAAATCGATTTAGTGCTTTTATGTATATTTTGATAACATATAAACAATGATTTTGAAATGATACATTGATGTATTTGTTTTTTAATAATGGTAAATGAGACAAATTTCTGGAAGTTTCGGCAACGTCGGGCGATTCGCGAATAGATGCAATTCTGAAGACTAATTCAATAGAAAACAATAGCGATAACTACTGAATCAACGAGATCTGATATTGCTTACAAAGTTACTGAAACTGCGGTAGTTTGAACCATGTCGGGAGAGTACCTACTTAATCAAGTTGAAACTCTATTCGCTTGTCATACTTTATCTAGCAGAAATTCATCTATTAGAAACATATGAGGACCACATCTATATAACAGATACTCTATGACGATTTTAAAGGTCTAAATATTGTAGTGACGACAAAAATTTTTTCAAATACCCATTGAAAGCGTCACGAAAAATAAAATTCCCTATTGCCCTGACAATGTTGTATTTTCATGATTACGTAAAGTGCCGGTTTTTAACTTTAACCAAATGGATGCTTTCGAAAATTTAGGAAAGTTATTTTATCCGATTTCAAAAAGGACGAAGTTCTCATTTCGCCTGTATTTTTTATGTCTGCCATTTTAAAACTCTGTCATTTATAATACAGATTTTCAATTTTTTTTTTATTGGAAAAGCGACACTGCTAAAGGGGTCCTCTTTCCAATAATCTTAATTTCATGGATATTGGACCTTTTATTTTGAAGATTCAGCAGGGAACTCTGTAAAATCGTATTTTGATTGAGATATTGGTTTATGACAATCCAAAACTGCAGGCACCTGCAGGTGTAGCGATTGATGTCTGTTGTCTTTAACGTGTTTGCATTGTCGCGGGTTCATTCCCATCAGGAAATTTCGTCCGTTATGTGTTTGGGTTTATAATTATCCATTTATTACTATTTATGTGTACCATAGTCCATGCTCTGTCTAATTTGGAATCAGATGGCCGGCGTCATTTATATTATTTATTATTTCTTTTGATCTACTTAAGTTACAAACATACATAAATCTTGATATTTTCATATCATAACAAGATTATATTATTGTTCGATATAATCCGGTTAAATATTTTCAATTTTAATCCATTCAGATGCACGATGACGCTACAAATCATAATAATGTGTACCGTGGGCTCCTCGGTTAGGGGCCCGCATATTTAAATAATGTCGCAGTTGATCTGCATTGTAATGTGTATAAATCAGCCGCTGCACCCAGACCAGAGGTCAAATAATGACTTCAGCTGGTTCCAATCAATTCCTGTTTAGGAAAATACAACATGGAAAGGGTTTATAAATAGGGGTAATTAGGAATTAATTTTTAAGTACCAGTTATTTTTCAATTTATTCATCTTATATCTATCTATCTATACCTATATGGCATATCTTACAACGATATATTTTGACGACTAGCGTGGCGGAGCGGTTACCACACTGGTTTGACACGCAGAGGGTTCTGGGTTCGATTCCCGACCAGTCAGAAATTTAAGTGATGAATTTAGTTTTCTTTTCTGGGTCTGAGTGTTTGTGTGTCTGTGTGTGTGTACATGACATCCACGACACAGAGAATCCTTGTGTGGGGCTGTGGGCGTAGAAAGCGTCTTACGAGATTAAAATATATTTGGTTCCGACTGAAAGGGAGTATTCCGCCAACGTGTTCGTTTCGACAAAACCGTTTTTTTTTTGGTCAATTCTTCATTTCGCCGACGACACTATTGTGGGCCTAACAAGTAACACCTAGTGGTGTGTAGTCAGCTTCACAAGCGGGAGAACCTAGTTTTCCTATATCGTCGTAAAAGCGATTGATTATCGATTTGTAATATGCTCATCATTTTAAAATATCGGATTTTCGTGCCTATTGTATATTATTCGTGCGTAATGAGCCTATTAACATAAAGACCCCAATTTATTATCCTCATAAATCGGCCAAGTGCCAGTTAGACGCGCAACGGAAGAATTCCGTTCCACCATCATTAAGAACGAGCACAAATTGGTGAAGTAAAACACGGCAAGCGATACATACAGGTACAAATTCTGTCGAATGTCGTAACAAAACAATAACAATATTACCCTTCATGTGATGTACCCAAAAAAATGGATAGACGGAAAGTGGAATCTTAGTAGACCCTATTACTAAGACTCCACTTACCGTTAGCAATCTTTGACCAGGGAACCCTAAAAATTACATTAATATTTTACGATAGAAATGTAGCGTTCGAACGTAGATCCGGACGAAATAAATCCCTAATTTAATTTCTCCTCCACCCTAGCAATTTGTTATTCGTAAATCGTCAATATTTGATTCGTATCTCTGTGTGAGAATTCTAATATTTTAGCGACAGCGCCTTATTTCTCCGAGTCGTTGGGTGTGTCACGTATCTTATTTCAGGCGGCCGAGGGAGGACAAATGTGGGCCAGTATTTATAAGGGAAGAAGCTGAAATCACGTAACAATCGATGGGATGAGTAACGGAGCTGAAGTTGCGAGCGCCGTAACGTTTCTCCGTTACTGACATTGAAATCTGGTTCACTTGTCACGAAAGTTTCGATTTGGTTTAATAATAGATGTTAGTAACACACGGCAATATAGCATATTCTGTACATATATTAGGCGCTCATTGCTGGTGCCTCAATCAGTGAAAATATGAATAAAAGCCATGTCAAACTAGTGTGTTCCAGTTTGAAGGGTATAGTAAAGTAAAAATACTAAGATGAGAAACTCAAACTTAGTTATCAGTGGCAGCAACGCATCAGTCATCGTAAGTAAGAATATGTCAATTAAAATAATATATGACACATATTTAACGCACGAGCAAACATAAAAATTTGTACCTTCAGTATGTGGATTTGTTAATCTATTTTTGCTTTTCGGCTCCCAGAAGCATTAACTCGAAAACAATGCCGAACGGGAACATTCAGGAGGTATTTCACAAACAGTGGCTGAGGTTTTGAATAATAAACGTAATGAAAGAAGAAATATCTCGCGAAATTCTCAGAGCTCCGAAGCCCCTTTATTAAGGCGGCATTCCTCAATCTAGGGGCGGACATCAAAAGCAAAAATAAAAGTTTTTCCTTCTCCTACTAACCTACCCCTCTTGGAATGACGTCCGTCAGTAAATCATCGAACTGCCCACAACTTATTATGTTGGTTATTTTAAATGCATGTACAATAATAATAAACTTTTAAATAAAATGAAGTCAATGGTGACTATCTGACGGACAACACAGAGTACGAGTATGCAGCTAATGGATATTATTACATTTATTTATCTTATTACTGCATTATTATTACACTAAATCAAGAAAGAATCGGAATCCTATCTGGGAATAACCATAGATGTGTTCCTATTTCTGAGTACAAAATTGGAATACTTAATGGGTCTCTCCCTTACCACAGCGTACCTTTGAAATCAGGAAACAAAGGTACAGAAAGTAAATGTGTGCGGGCGTGGCCTCCGGAGTCAAACCACAAAGTGTTCTGTCACCTTTAAATGTATCTACGAAAATTTTTTTATAAAACGGCAAAATAAGGAAAGAAAATTAGTAAAAAAAATATGAACACGAAAAACTACCATAACTTTTACTCTAAATATAATAAATAAGTTAAAAAAGGGTACAAAAATTCGTAAATAACGTTCATAAATAAATATTTAAATGTATGCCATGAAAGCGCTAAAGTAGTGAGAGGTAGGAGTTTTACAAGAATCGTGTTTTAAGGCGGTTAATCAACTTGTAAAGCACTCAGTACGTGACCTTAAACATTTCAGGCCTCAAAATATCAAACCAATTTTGCATTGAAATACTTAAGGTCTCAGAATACAGAAAGAGTTCTAAAATCGCTTTGTTACATAAAGTACCTAATATACGATAGGTGGCTAATTTATTAGAGACAGTGCAATATTTTAGTATTTCCTAGTTTTGAACCGACTTCAAAAAGGTATTCAATTCAATTTTTCAATTCTAGCTTGTTTGTAGCTTGTTGCTTTTTTTTTGAAAACCCCCTTTCGGGTCCTACATTAATTATATTTGCGTAAGACCTTGGATTTAGAAAATAAACCAACGAAATTCTCAAAATCGAATAGGAAATGTAGGAATTGACATATTATCATCGACCATTTTTGTCCCACTGCTGGGCACAGCTCTCAGAGTGAGAAGGATTTAGGCCAAGAAGGATTTAGGCCATAAGAAGTTTTATGACAATCCAAGACTAGGTAACACTGCTCAACAAACTGTAAACTACAGTGATAGCTAGCAATAACTGGAGGTGTAACGATTCGGTTAGTTTTTAAAATGTTTAGCGTGATAATTATACTGTTAAGATTTTAGCAAACGCTTGGGTTTAGGTTTTAAAGGTGTACAGTACCTAATAGTTTTGCCCCTTAATTTACCTGCATCTACTATGGAACATAATAGAGTAATAGAAAAGAGTAATGGAACAGAAAAGAGTAAACTAGTGTAAGAAAGTAGAACAAAAGGGCATAAACTTTATGTTAATTGGTTATTCTTAAATTAGTTACAGCACTTTAATGATATATATGGTCATATCATGTTTATGTTACAGCACTCCACTAGTCACAACTATTACGTTCGTCACAAACATATACAAGCACCTTCTACATATTACGAGTTGTACATTCTAAGGTTAGGCATTATGCCCCGACTTTAGAATACCAAGTACTCTCCAACTACCCTTTAATCTCTCACTTTAATTAAAAGTCTGCGTTCTTATTGAAGTACACTTTCTAGTTAAAAAGAAACTATGCTTTCAAAGTTATATGTAGGAATAATATTTTCACTTCATAGAATGATAACTAAATAGACTCTTAATCGGCTTACGGTAATCGAAATAAGTTCGAGGTTAAGTCTATATATAAGACGTAGGATAGCAGTTTTACGTTCATCCTTTTTCTAATGGGATACTCATCCCCTGACACAGATAAAAGGTAAGTGGACTCCCGAGGGAAGGTCACCATACGAAAATATACATATCAATTTCAATTCCAGAGTATTATAATTTGTGCCGTTATAAGTACAAGATGATAAATTTGCGTAAAAATTAGGTCAAATTGTGAACTTCTTTTGAAATTTATAATTATAAAAAAATATCAATTCGTGCAAAACGGGACGTGAACGTGAAGATAATTATTGCTTTAGGTAGCTTTTAGGTGTATTTTAGCAAACTTGTTATTAACTTCGCCCCAATGAACCATAACAATTTAACGAATTATGTTATGTATATATGTGATGTGATAGCCTTTATTTAGACCTCTCTTTCTGTTCTATTTCTCTCTTAAATTGTTAAAACGTACATTGTTAATGTAGACTGTTACATTCTTAGGCAGCGAATGTGCATAAGGCACTTCGAATCAGGTAGGGTTAGCGACACAGCGGTTAAATTACTTACGGTTTTAACTTTTCTCTTACAGTTTTTTACTTTCTCGTTATACTATACAGTGTAAAACTGATAAAATAAAAATTGGAAAGATGGAAAAGACTCCCATGTCATTAAAATTTACTAGTAAAGGACAAACAAAAAATCTTTCATACTGGCAGTCACAGCCCAATACCACCAGATATTGAAACAAAATGTTAAAATATCAAACTTCATCTGAGGACTCGCACATCGTCGTAATGACAAAATACATGGCGGTATGTCAGTGTTTTGTAGGCTTTTATTTCATTCTGTATTGTTTTTATTATTTGTTATTATAGCGGCCGGAGTAGCCTATCAGCCTAGTCTTATATATCACGGTTCATAAGATACGGCCCGATGACATACAGTCAGACGGACAAACATACGTTTACATTTTTAAATATAAAAACAAGGTGTAACGGTTTAGAAAGTTTACTTAATTTAAAAAGAAATAGTTCATTTCCAATCTCTATCCTATAATAGTTCTAAAGTGACGAAAAATCTATAAATATCTCGTATATAAACATTTATCAAAATACACACAAATCAGATTAAAATATACCTTTAAACCTACGTCATTCTTTTGTTTTGTTTTACTTTACGTTAAAATACTACCAAGTGATTAGCTATTTTTGGCCATTTTAGTGGAAGTTTTCATTTAGGTACTTAGTAGAGTCATAACTTATGGCGATATGGTCTTATCATAACGACATCAGCGCTGTTACAGAACGATGCAAACTGTTGTTGGAAAATACTTTGTCACAAGTACATTATGACTCACAAAGAAACATTTCGTCAGTATAGTGTAAGCTGTTGTTCATATGTTTGTTTTCGCATCACACAAAATTACGGGACGGATTTGAACGGCAGTTTTGTGTTTAAACATGAAATACGTATATTAAAATATTTTTTATGTAAATTTGTATTAAAATTCAGTTATTGAGTCGTCTATTACTACATCTCGTGATGCGATTTATGTTTTATATTGTAGAAGCAGCAAACGAGCTGGGCAGTCCATCTAATTTTATGTGGCCACTGGTGTCCATGGACACCCTTAATCAATCCCAGTTAGTATCGGGGTCCTACCTGTGAACAGCTATAGGGTGTTGCCCCTGAGAAATAAGATGCGGGTAGTTCTTGCATTGATTGTTAAATACTAAGAAAAAAAATATTTACCGTTACATAGTAGAAACATTGCGAAGGATTTTTTTTTGTATATTATCCATATAAAAATATATTATTTATTTATTTAATTTTATATTATTTAAACGCGTTAAATTCATTTCGTTGTATCCACGAGTATCAGATTTTGACCGCTGCATAGAAGAAGTCAGGGGCAAAAGCTAGCACAAAATATGTATTCGGGTGATTCCTTCAGCTCAAAATGTTCAAAGCTTCAGTTTTAAATGTACAAAACAAGTAAAATTTTAGTGCGAGCTTGTTAATGAGAGTTTATTTTGAGCGTGTTTACTGTGCAGTAATTAATGGCGGCTATTTAGTTGGGATTATATAGCTTTATGTGGCAACCATTTAAGCTGCGATAGAATAGAGGGTCGTATTCCCAAAGCGCTGCCGTGGACGAGTTTGTACGCAGCTTTTACGGTCCGCGATAACTATGTAAATACATATTACGAAAAGCATGGCAACTAGTTGTATGTCCAAAATAGTAAAACGAAACATAATTAGTCGTTAAACAATCGACTTCAATCGCCTACAATTTTGTTAGATACATTTTTTACTGACAACATCGATGGTGCAGCATTTTCGCGCTTGGAAATTATATGAGCTGTTGTATATAAGGAATTCGGATGATACAGTTTCTTGTACTTGTACGACTTTTGATAGTATAAGTAAAACGACATCTAACTTCATTTTATTTCATGCTTGTAGTTACTATCAGCGCCTCTATCGAACAAGTCAAGAACTAAAAATGAATCGTATTCGTATACGAAACTGAGCAACAGTTTTCTATTAAAAAATCAACTGTACGAAAATCCGTTTAGGTTTCGAAACTGTTAAAATCTCGTACTAGAGGTAGTATTGTTTTAACTCATGTTGCTATTTACAGTTACACTTTACACTATAATAAATAATCCTATTCGTTTTTCGGAAGTATTAAAAAGTTTTAATAAGGACATATGTAATTATTTTGTTACTAATTATGAATTTGGAGGGTAAATCTAAGTGATTTCGAACTACCCACAAATTTACACATATTTTATACCGATGGGCGGACGAATTAAATTGACGGATTTCGGTTATAAAAGCCGACGTTATGAATCGTGGCGTAGTTTTGTCCGAGCGCTCGCTCAGTTGTTGTTTTAAAGTACAATTATAATTTTCTTTAAGTAATCTCGATTTATGTATCGCCATAATTATTATAATTGTGAAGCGATGGTACAGTAAAAGATTATGGAGTATTGGAGATGTTTGATTTCATTAGGCATACATTATGCGAGTTCTCTAAGTGATAGGTAAAGTGATACTACTAAGTATGAGACTGTCTTACAAAGTGATTAGAATCACGAGTGTTGTGATCGGCTTCTGAACTACGTTATAATTACGCAGTACTGAGCATGTCCCATTAAAAAGTTAGCAGAGATGTTTAGTAGGCAACGAATTCCTAGAGCGTTGTACCTAAGTCACTTGTTTTATCGTTGTCGAGAAACGAGAGCGAGACGAGAGTAGAATCAGTGATTTCATGATTACAAAATGGGTCGACATCTCATAATATATCCGGCTACACAGAATCACGCTTTCCTAATTATTTTTAGGGTTTCGTATCCAAAGGGTGCCAACAAGACCGTAATATGTACTAAGGCTATCCGTCTGTTCACCTATTAATCTAGGGCAGAGCTGTGTATTTTTAAACCGTAATTAGTTACACGTGAAATTTCTGCAAGGGTGTGTACTATTTCCACTTCTATTGCCACTGTAACAACATACATATAATGAAAATTAAATGTATATTAAAAGCTTAAAAATAACAAATACGTTAGATTCGACATACTATATTATAAATGCGAAAGTTTGTGAGTATGTATGTTTGTTACTCCTTCACGAAAAAACTACTGGACGAGTTTGGATAAAACTTTTCAGTTCTATAGGTTATATATCGGAATAACATATAGACTACAATTTGTAATGATTTTATGTACATTTGGTCGTAGTATAACGATAAATGTCAATTGAGTCGGAAAAAATCTAAAATGATCTGTCACGAAACTTAAATTGGCAGACCAAATTCCATGCGAGCGAAGCCGCGGGCAAAAACTCGTCATTATACGTCCGTTGCGGCAACGCAAGAGGTGTGATATCCTAATATTTTGTTACCATATCCGGCTGTATTTTCATATTTGCTACTAAAAACGTGTCATGGTACGGATTTCTTCGTACTTAACCTATACCTATTGTTATCTATTAGGAATTCACTTGGTTCGTTCGTCTATGTTTACGATGAATAGATATACACGATAACTCAGTACAGACGCTAGTATCCATTTTTGGTCTGTATTGAAGCCCCAGTCAAAATAACCCCGTTGGAAACAAACCAGTACCAAGACGTAATGGATAAGACTCCCTTCGTCTTACTGGAAGTAGATTAAAAAATATCCGGTCGCGTCCCAATCGTATTATTTCGCGTAAAAATTCTCAAATAAAATATGGCTTCCATTGAATATTCAGCGGCGCCGGATTAAAATAATATTTCATGAAGGTTTCAGGAAATTAAATTTTCTCTATTGTTTTGTCACCTCCGCACAGTAACGAATTCACCATTGGATAGATGAGGAGATTTTTTTGCCTCATTAATTTAGGTTCAAGTAGAATTAATTAAATTAATTACATTACATGCTCAGCTGATGGTATAGATAGCTGAAGTTTAACCGAACCGAAAGCTTAATTCAAAGTTAGGGTAACTTTACGTTAAGCACACAGAGAGACGTGAGCTTAGCCTAAAATGAACTTTATAACCGTGCACTGCCTACAGCGCGGACGATCTTTAAACAAATAGGATAGCCTGTAATACCAAATTCACCACCGTGCTTTATGGAAATTTAAAAAAAAAACCGGCATACAATGTACATAATTTTGAGTTATTTTCGTCACCCATGGACACTAGTAATCAATCATTAGCTACACATCTGCCAACAGTGGAAAAGACCCTCATCCAGCAATTGTAAATATGGATGCAAACATTTTTGTGGTATAGCTGATACGCTGTACAAAGGAGAAAAAATGTAAAAGAAAACACACATATCAATCGTACTGCTTACAAAAATAGTAGTATCTTTACTAACACATTTATACTAAATGAAGATAATAAGGCCCAATTACCAAAAAATTGAAACTAAAAAATGATCAAAATTGGTCAAGTACTTTTACAGGATGCACATAAATGAGCAGACCTCTATCATATATATACATACAAATATGTATATTATAATTCCTTTGCCCAAAAGAGAGTGAAGGCCAGAAGCATATGTATGTACTCCAGCACACTTCCTTTAATTTATCTTTCACAGACTAAAACCTAAAAATTGCAATCAAATCAAATCACACTGTCCAAATGAATCCTATAAATGATATCAGTAGTTCTTTAGTTGTGGAAAGAGCCACGTGGCCAACAATGGCCCATAAAAAGGATTGCCGATAGGCAAACATAGGTTTACATACAAATAACTTCATTAAATTACATTCCGGATCTACTTATTGGTAAACGATACAAATATACGATCCAATATATTTTCCGCAGTTGATTATATCCGGAAGTTCGGCGCGTGTATCCGGTAATTTAAATAAATACCTACCTTCTGTGGTTTCATTCGCAAACCGTTCATCTTATTATTCCTGAATCATTTATGATAATCCCGTCCATGTTTTCCACAAATTTATGCAATTTCATTGAAATTGCACCTCATTTATTGTATTATCCGTGAAGCGTCATCTGTAACCGTCATGAAGATTAATTAAATTCTCTGAAAGCTCTGAAGTATTCGGATGAACTATTTACTTGATATACACAACTACCCAGCGTGCCGTCGACCTCAAACCGGAATAGGACGTTAATCAGACTATGACCCAAAGAGAAGCCCTTGAAACGAATTCGGGAATTCTCGACCCGTATTTGGAATTTTCTACCATGTTATTTTTAGAAATTAATCAAAAATACGCATCTTTAATCCTAGTTAAACATTCCGTAAACTTAATAACTCCTGCATGATGAATGGTATATCCACTGACACGCAGAATACAAAAGAGAAATATAATAATAGTTCCTCTGCTACGTATAATTTTACCCTCTATTACAAAATAAATTGGACTTAGGGACATACTCAGAGGTGCCACGTAACGCATAGACCATTTCCCACAAAATAGGAGATACTAATCCGTTAGATCATAATAAACTCCCTCTTATTGCATTTCGACAACACGTGCGACTAAAATGCAAGACGTGAGGTAAATTTCAAGCAGCTCCCCTACTGCGACCTTCACGTCCTTGAAATCTCCCTCCGAAAGGTGGGAGGTGCTCTCCTGGTTTAGGCTCTTGTATAACTTCATTTGCGTCACCAACAAGATCATATATTTTTAATTATATCATCCACATTAACGAGGAAGGCAATATTCTATATCATGATATTTACCACTATAAGCACCTACAAGCGATGTACTGTATTATTGTATCTGGTCAACGATTTGACATTACGAAACTCTTAAAAAATTCAACGGTTTTGGCACTATTTTCCAATTTAATGATAGAGGAAAATAACAGTGTCCGTCTGAAATAGACGTCCTTGATTACCTGCAAATTAGATGTCATCGGTGGAAGGAATTCTTTACTTTATCAAGTGACTTTTTGATACATTTGAAACAGATAAACCGACTTCATCGCTATTTATATTTGGATATCTACATAAATCTCAACTCAAGATAATATATCAGTTAATATTGCGTTTGGCCCATGGTGGATTTATGTTTTTATTTTATATATCTAATTTCGATGTTCTTCCTATACCACCTTCACGTCATGCGTTTTTTGTCACTTTTTATACTATCAACA
>DWOQ01000243.1:0-12718 GCA_018251115.1 Codatractus alcaeus
AAAATATGAGAGAAGATTTTGAATGCAATCGAATCCCTCACAAGCAAACGACAAAATGAATATTTTTTATTACAATATATTACTATAATATAATATATAATATTTTTATATTATATTAATTATATACATATTATATTTTATTACAATATATTACAATATATAGAGTAGGGATAACTGTTCTGATCATAATCCAATTACCCTGATATAGTTATTTATTTGGTAATACAAATTAATTCATTTCAATGAAGTCATTCATATAAAAATATTACTTGCACTTGTTAGATCAACTTGATATTTCTATAATATTAATAATCAACAACATATTGTACAAATCATAGGTGTAACAATTTTTCTTATAGAATAGGACATTTCTAGTCTTCAGTTTTCTCTGGATAATGCAACTGTATCCAATTCGTTATCGGAACTGACGTAGATTTGTCGACGTCTCGAGACCACCAAACTGTTTTGTATTTGATACAAGTTTTATTTACTTTAAGAACTAAATTTACGAGAAAATTGTTTTTGTTACAAGGGATTGAAATGAAGCAAAATATTCTTCGAAATCCCTGTGCCATTCACTAAGGAGTCATATTTAAAGACCTAGAATTAACTGACAGGATTGTATTTAAATAAGTAAAGCGAGCTTGTTTTACTTCTGTTTTTTTTTTAATATACTAAATAAACGAATATGCAGTCAATTCAATGCTAATAAGCCAATCACGCCCATGGGCATCTATTGCCAATAATCATTTCTGTCCTACTGCCCAACAGAAATCCCATTTCAGAGCGAGATGGATTTAGGCCATAGTCTACCACGCTGGCGAAATGCGAATTAGTAGATTTTACACACTTTTGCGAATTTATTTATTTAAGACTCTTAGACTAGTCTGATTAGGCTGTTGAACACCCTAACCAGCTAATAGTCAAAGCAGCCGGCTACATCGCTGACAAGGATGCGAAGGCGATCCACAAATATCCTTAACATGATCTAGACTACCCAGATGACGCGATCAAAATCGCGAATTCTCCCCTCAGGAGGAATCCCTTCTCCAACCCCAACGAACACTCAACACTAACAGATTCTACACAAATCGTCTCTGCCGCACTCCGGCAATTCGCTAAGTCTGTAACCAGCCCCCTCTCTAGCGAAGATGGACGGTCAAGGAATCCGAAAATGGGGACTAAAATCATTACCGATCATAGTCTTCTCTCCCCGCAGGGTTGAGCTCCGTCAGGGGCTTGCCTCAAAAAAAGCTATCAAGGCCACTATGGCCAACAGCAACTACACAACTCGGAAAAAAAATCTTAGGCTTGTAGGTTTTCTCACGATGTTTTACTTCGCCGTTAATCAAGTGATAATTCATTTCTAACACGCATATATTCTCGAAATTTCAGACCCCGGTTTGTGAGACCGAATGTTCAAAGACTAGACACCAATAAGATTTTAATACTTTGTGAGATCTGCTACAAATATGTTATCATCCCTGATTACTATTTTGGAATGCCTCGTATTGAAAGTATGAGATCAAACAAATGAGATTTTTTGAATGAGTAGTTGAAGTTGGACTTAGACAACTTGACAGCTTCATCGGGATTCCTATGGCGTGCCCGGATAAGGTCTAGCCTAGATTAAAAGAATAGCCGTTTTACTATATTATTACTCATTTATACTGGTACCTTTGATGACGTGAGTTGCATACTATCAACCCTAAATTTCAATTCGATCAATTACAAGCTACGGTAGATTATTGTAAATAAGACGGTCGAATATTGACAATAAATCAACTTTACTCAAATTACAGGCAGATTTTAACTAATGTTTTTGTCTCTTAACATAATTGCTAATTTATGTTTAATTCCAATAACTGCGCATTAATCCGTGGCCCGTTTAGCAGTACAATAACTGCGTAATTGCGCGCGCTAATTGCTAGCGGGTGTTTGATTAAACACATTGTCGTTTGTATTAATACACTCATAATATGCACATTATTAAAATTGCCTAGATTTGAATGCTTTTGTTGTGTGACAAATTATTTTTATACCAACTGTGTCAGTATTCAGAAATTAGTATTATTTTTAATAGTGTAATGTTTAAGGTGCAGAAGTAGGGTGCAAACAATTACAGATAAAATATTTAATTCGTGTTATAAAGAATCGACATCAACTCATGTCATATTCATAGATGTCAAATCCCAAAGTGTTTATTTATCAATAATTCTTCTAATAACGTAAGTACGTCACCATTACCAACGTCGTACGTATGAAGTAAGTAATTTATTATTAAACTATATTCTGAAACAAAACAGGTGATACGAAAGTGCTTTTATGATTTTTTTATAATATGAAAATGAGCAAGAAATATACATATTAAGCGTGCTTTCTAAGTTGAGATCGTTCGGTCGATCTCTACTTTGGCTTCAGTTTCGGCGAGATGCGGCAAAAAAATCTAGATTCGGCCAATGTTTCAGCTTCGGTCAAAGTTTCAGTTTCGGCCTAATATCGACCAAACTTTCGGTTTGCCAAAACTCTATACAGTAGAGTAGTTGCCGCGTATTGTAGAGTACCGTTTGGCCTATTTCGGGAGAGGCTATGGACTCATGGTGGCTAGTGGACATAGCTGTTCCAAAAGATCCCTTTTACTTATACCATAGAAATTTAAACACGTCTGATAAATATCGGTTCTCGTTTCGGCCAAAACTAAGACCGTGGACGAAACTTTGGTTACGCTTGCGATTTCGGCTGAAGTTGCTAGTCTAAAGTGAAATTGTATAAGTTATATTGTAGTGTTTTGAAATTCGACTCATTGTGCTGAAAATCCAGGGCAATCCAGCCCAGCGGGAACTATGACCTAAACCCTTCTCACTCTAAAAAGAGACCCATATCAACCAACGGGACGGAAATGGGTTGTTGATGATGGTGTTCAGATTTAATATTAAGACTATTCTGGTCGTTGTTTTACATTAAGTGAAGCTGAAAACAGATAAGGCTTATCCATAATCCTCAGATCTAGTAATCTTATTTATTTGTAGTCTATTGAATTCAGATGGATATATAGTTTTCTTTTCCACTGCATCTTATGAAAACGTAACTACTTGTAAAGCTGTACTTATTTAAATAAACAATCTTATGTAATATGTATACGGATATAGATGTAACTAAATCTTTCACATAACGGCTGTCTAATAACAGTTACCCTGAAAACGGAAGTCACTTCAAAGCGCCTCTTGTGTCATTGTGTTTTGGAGTGGAAAGTGAGAAATAATTTCGCATAGTTTTCGCTTTGTGTTACAAGAAATTTCAGTCAAATTTCAACCATACTGCGCAACTCATAAGGATTTTGTAGAAATATTGCAAAATGAACGATACGTACTCGTAACTAGGGTCTTGCGACCTTATGCTTACGTCTTTCGTTTTTCTATAAAGTTGAAGTAGCTAACGAGAAGGTATATATTCTTACTTAAGATAAGTAGCTACTGCTGTCCATGGACGTCTGTAATCAACCTTAAATACAATTGTAGTTTCGTTTGTAGTCACCCTATACATTTCTTGACTAGTCCTCAGGTCTAAGCTGGAACAGCTTGTGTGTCTTTAACCACACCTTATAGAACAGAACACGATTGACACTGATATTGTAGGCTTGGTTATAAATTACCAGGTAGTATAGTATTAGTGACACGTCACCGCCTTCATAGTAAAACTACGAATGTTTCGACGACGTTGAAAAGTTTAAGTTGTTATATTTATTAATTTCAGAGTGAGTTCAATATTTGTAATATTTATAGTCTTAATTGCATGTAATGTTAATGCACGATTCTCAGGGACAGCTATACGAGACAGAGGATAGATATATATAACTCTTGGTAATAACTCCGTTATTACCTAGTGGCAATTTATAGAGGACATAGTTGCAGACGCTTAAGTAACTATGCTCAAAGTGATAACGGTTAGATGTCTTACCTTGTGGATCTAAAATTATTAGGGAATATAAAGTTAGATTGAAGAGTAGTTTACCTACTTCATGAGAATACGGTGGATAAAGTCTTCGTGATTAGACTATGGCTTCACTATTATATTTCTTTTTTCATTGAATGATTCTTCCAGGTGGTAGAACTCGTTTAGTTCGACCGGGTAGGTACCACCACCACCCTCATAATCCTCCGGGAAACAATTTTTGTATTTCGGTCTGGAGAGACGTGATTGCCGGCTATCTTTAAATACGAGGCGAACATCTTAGTCCTCAAGGGTAGCAACGCATCTGTGGTCAAACTTAGGTTTGATTTATTTGTACTTAGGGATGATTACTAATGTTAGTGGTCGGCATAAACCACTTACCATCAGGTGGACTGCATGCTCGTTTAAAGCTTTTACATTCCGTCTGGAACGTAGTAAGGCAGATTATTTTTTCTTTCACCTGCTAGTCCTCAGGAGTAGCAATGCATCAACCAAATGTTTATAGGCAAAAATGTCAACTTACCATCAGATAATTTGCATGCTTGTTTGCGACATATGAACATAAAAAGGCAACTTTATGTCAATTTCGTTTACTACATTCACCATAAAAACGCACCTTTTCTTATACAAAAATAGCAGTCATATGTTTGAAAGTAACTTATATTACGTTGCATGTAATCTCTCGTTTCCAATGGCAATATCTTCCCTCTATTATACAACACATCCAAGTTTACAACATTGTACGTATTTAGAGCAGAAGTGCTAAGTACTGCGCAAAGTTTTGCTCCAGTGTCCCGGTTGATAATCATAACGAATGCCTTAAAGGAATTACTCAATTACCAAGCGTCTTGTCGTATTCCGTTGTCACTTTGTAAAATACATGCTTGGAGTTTCTGTTCTGTACATTGTATTGTAGTGCTTGTATTAATTTCTTCCTTTGATCACAGTTTTAGATTATGTAACGGAGTTTAATGACTTCACTAGCGTCACTTTTACCTTATGTACCTGTTTCACCAAAGCATGTCTATCTTTCATAGTAAGAATGATTTAGGCCGTCTTCCATAATGGTCAATCGCGGATTGGCAGATTTAACGCACCTTTACTTTCAGAAAACTCAGGCACCTACAACTCAGGAACCTACATGGTTCCTGTGTGTATAGGGAACCCTCCGTCCCTCCTTTCTTTCATCCGTAATCAATTGAATTCTAATAAGCTCTTAAAGCTCTTTAGCTAGTACCTTTGTACCTGCCTGGGATTTGAACCATAGACCGCCAGTGTCATAGACCATTTTCAAACCACTAAGCTGCCACTGTTTGATAAAGGTAGTTAGTAAAATGTAACTGTAGTTTCTATTAATATGTTTCGATAAGGTAAGCTTTGAACATCGTTAACAAAGTTATTTTACGCAAGAGACGCTTGTGATGCGCTGAATCAACTTCAGACCTTACTCCAAAGTTGAGAACTAATAGGTGCTTAGTTGTAGCACATTACTCTCTTAACACACTATAATCTATAGACGAACATTCTTGGAACAAAGTGCTAGTTTAGTTAATGCGATGAAGCGTGGTTCTCATCAAATGTGTGGTTAAAGATGGTAAGTTTAGCGTCAGTGTCACACCTATTCTGCCTTAAAACAATTATTTTTAAAGCTGTTGTGTTATTCTACTTTAATCTATTTTATTTAAATTTAGCGTCTTTTACGCTTTCTTCACTCATAGCACCTCACTAGGATTCCCTGTGTCGCGGATGTCCTGTACACACACAAAGACCATACACAAACACCCAGACCCAGAACAGAAATCTAAATTCGTTAATTAAGTTTCTGATTGGCCGGGGATCGAACCAGAGCTCTCTACGTGTCAGACCGGTGTGATAACCGCACCGCCACGCGGGTCCTCATTAATAGCTATAAAAATTACATATAGTGTTCCAATTTAGAGTTCATGCAGCAACGCGTGTGAGTTAGATCCTAAGTTCGACCCCTATTTGGAGTAAGTTATAGTTGTCCATGGACATTGCTTTTTTACTTACGTTTAATATAAGAAAATACATACAAACGTACTCTAATCTCGACGACTGATAAATTCGTCAATCGGAAACTGAATTTTATATTTGTATTTGTTTATGTGAGTTTTTGCTACGATGGTCCAATAAATATCGAAATAGGTTCAGTATGTTTCTTTATTACATTACAGTAGTTTTTAATAAAAAAAATGTTTTATTTAGCAAAAATTTTAGTGTGCGATTGAAGGTTACTTTCATATAGATGTTAAATAACCCAAATTATTATATTTCAAGTCTGTCATCTATTCGTAATGTGTATTACGATATCAATAACTAGACTGTATATTATATCGAGCGACCGAGTTCAGACAATTTGTGGTGTAACTCTACTCCATTGACTACATCTTGAAATTGTTTCGTGTTGATAGGAGCAAAGTTACGAATAACGAGGATGTACCAAGAAATTTACCAATCAAGTAATTTAGAATCATTACACGTATATCGCATATAGTCTTGTGAAATTTTAGGAGTTTCTTTTAGTAGTAAATGATGGCATTACTAAGATCGTTGTATCAAAATAATGAATATATGATTAATTTAATCACAAAGTACATATTGCATGAAATTTAAGTAACTCGTTTTTTCGTAGATCAAGATATAACAGTTTATATTTTACCAATTATTCAAAATTGAATAGAATTTTATGTGGCTAATATTAGTAGCCCTTAACAACTGTTCACACAATATAAAGGCTGCCTAGAGCAAAACGGATTATGTACTGCCTCAAAAGATAAGTCAGTCTGGTAATTTTTAAATGCTGCGGTATATTTTGGTTTGAAAATTATGGTTAGGCAGCGCCACTTAAACGTTCAAATCCTACTTATTCCAGGAGTATCTTTCTCCAATCTCACATAAGTTTCTAATTTATTACATATGTTCATTGATTATTGTTACCACTTAAATTTAGGTGGATAGCATTTTCGGTACGCTTATATTTCTTAAAAAATCGACACAAATGCAATCGAACTCACACTCAAAGAGTCAATACAACACAACAAGTACAAACGCCGAACAAAACACCCTGTATGTATAAATACCGCCGAATATTGTAATAGATTATGATATCACACCTAATGTGAAAGTAGGGCCGGTAACTTGCTAATCGCCACAATAAAGATGGCGCAGATTCATGTAAGAATTTAAAGGTTTTAATTTACACTCTATTTTTTTATCACTTGTTAATGTATTGGCTGCAATAGTTTACATGCTGTGAAAGTTGACTCGTGGCAGTGCGGTTAACACACCGGTCAGACACGCACAGGGTTCGGGTTCAATCCCCGGCCAGTCAGAAATTTAAGTGATGAATTTAGATATCTGTTTTGGGTCTGGGTGTTTGTCTTTGTGTGTGTGTACATGGCACCCACGATACAGGGAATCCTAGGGTGAGGCTATGAGTGTAGAAAGCGTCTATTTAAAAAAAATAGTTTATTATATTTACTGATAACTCTTCATACGTTACAGTCCTGTAACAGACGGACACCAGAACCGTACTATAAGGGCCCCATACCACTCTAAAGTGCACTCGCTATATTGCATGTATGCAGACCTACGTATGTACTCAAATGCAGTATGGATTTGAGTTTTGATGAGTTATGATGGACTCTTTTTGGTAACACTCGTTTCACTCCGTTGCCAATTTCGAGTGAACCGTTTTGTACGTTGAACGATTGCTGTAAAAATTTTCGTTTGTCTACGGAAAATTTGTTTAAAAATGAAAAATGAACGTTTTTGGGACTCTGTTTTAAGGGATAAGTTTCTGCCAATAAGGTTTAAATGGTTTTGGGAAAATGTACTTTTACAATATAATACCATTTTTTAAATTCATATTAACTATATATAAAATATGTTATATCTTACATCTTTAGATTAGCAGAGTGCATATTTAATTTGGATTTTAATTGGAAGAGATATTGAAAATAATGTATCTAATCTTTTTATAACAAAAAATAGTATACATACATGTATTTATAATATACATAAGGTACTTTATATTAGTAAATATAGATGGTAACTATAATAAAAAAAAAAACAATTATAACCTATAAATAAAATAAATGAGCCAAATCGCTGCTACCTGGAAGAGTACCCAAGACGCCACCAGCATTACCATGTTGAATCGCCAAACTTATTTGTTGGCCAAGGGAAGCTCCAGCTCTAGGGTCAAGGGAAGTCTCAATTATGTTTTGCTTCTGGTGCCCACGGCCCCATAGTTTCGACCGCAAAGGGCATAAACATGTAGCCTTGCCGCCGCCGCGCCAACGCGCATCGAGGTGAAATGGTGCCAAAGTACCAGCACATCTAGCATGGGCCTGAAGGATGACATCGTTGTTGCTTGCGTGGATATGCGACTGGCACTGCGTTGACACGATAGTCCGCGATGACCAGACTGATTGACGCCTCCACGATATACAACGATGTGGCTCATAGGGACGACGTAGAGTTATCTAAAAGAGTCCCTATGTTTCTTGATGGTAGTGGCTGTAGCCAGTATACCGACTCTCGCTCGGATATTGCTAAGAGTCGTGCTTAGTCTGTAATATATTATAGTAATTCATGTGCCAAATTACAGAGAGGCGCCCCCTATAAGCTTTGTATGTATTTAAATTTAGGAACATTTTGATTTGGGTAGGCCAATGAGCATGCCTATATGGCTTCACTCATGGGCAATATTTATCATGTAGTAATATTTAAATTAAATTACTTATTATAAAGAAATCATTATTTCCTACACAACACGTTTATTGATCGTTGGTAATATAGACCTAAGCACGATTAGAGTTTATCAGAGTTCTAATATCCAGAGCCCCTTTTGTATATTATATAGGTCAGCGCTACACAAAGGCAGATATATTCTAATAAAGTCAAGTAGAAAAACCACTATCAGCATATCATATACTCATCTCTTGTATTTATTATTATCAAACAACTACTGTAATAAATTCAATACAAAGAAAATTATATGAATATGAATAAAGTAAAAGAAAATATACCTCATCATTATTAAACAAATAATTAATATTAATCGTAAATGTTATAAATAATTGTAAGTTTTTTTAGACTTTCGTACCCATAGGGTGGCAAATGGACCCTATCGCTAAGGTACCGTTGTCTGTCTGTCACAGAAATGCTGGCCACCCGTAAACCCCTCCACCAATCCGCATTGGTTGTAAGAAGGTATGTGGTAGAATATGCTCAGGCCTTCTCTAGTCCTGGGGAAAGACCCGTGGACAGCAGTGGTGCCTTAAAAATTGCAGGCATTTGTTGTTAAAGCGGCCATAGTAATAGAGACTATGACAATTTCTAGTGTCTTCCAATTATGGTTTATTAGATACAACCCTGTGACCGACGGACAGTCTAACTTTAGTAATAGGGCTAAGTTAGCACCCTTTGGGTAAGGAATCGTAAAAATTTATCATGTATTTATAGTGTTGTAAGCCTTAATAGCATAAAACGCAAACACTGATAACTTAAGACTGTAACAAACTTCGCTTGTATATTTCCACCATAATTACTTTAAGTCTTTGATGCCTTAGGCATATTAACTTTCTCAAGACACGGAGCAACTATGTTTAACAATTTACTTAACTTAAAGGTAAATATTCTTATAGAATCAGGAAATTAATTGTTTTAGAATCATTTTGTTCCATCTGATTTTGAGCCTTGGGACTTTACCACAATGTAAAGATGGTGAAAACTATCATGGTACTGCGAGAGCATTTCATCTAATTCTGCCTTGTTCTACCTAATACTATTAAGTTGTTCTAGTATGTTGCTATTTAAAGAGAAAGTGTCACTTACAGTTCTTAAGGTTATTCACTGACTGAACTGTAAGAGATCTCAGATAGGAGTCCAGTTCTTTCCGAAGTTTATTACAAGTGTATATAATTATTATGCTTAACATCTAAAACCAACTCATTTTAATCGTAACATTTATATAGGTACCTCCCTAGCCTTGGATTGTCTACCAATATCTCAATAACTATACATTTTCTATTAGAAATTGAGTTTTTTCCTGCTGTATCGAAACTGAAGGTTCTATATATCCATGAAATAAAAATGACGTAAAAAAAGATTATTCCAAATCTGTTGATAAACGACGATGTTATGAGGTACATTCTAAAAAAAATTTAAAAAATTAACCGACTTAGAATCTTCTTTTTGGAGTCGGTTGATAAGCGGTAGTCACCATTTACGTCCAGGCATACGGTGTCCTCGCCCGTCACATTAGTCTTCGTGTATGATTAAAATTTTATAAAATTTTATAAAATTCTGTCTGATTTGAACTCTTAGAAATTACATAAATTTATTAATCTTTTTTTGTAGATTTTCTTCAATATCGCCGGATATTGACTAGTGACTACTTAATACGAGGCAAATTAGATATCGCTATTTTTTATGCAACAACTCACACGGTAATCTGATTTCAAATATAACGGCAAATACATTATCACGGTAAAGACAACTAATAAACGGAAACAGAAAAAACATTCATACTGATCACACAAATATTTCTCCTAGGTGGAAACCAAACTCACGACAACCGACTCAGCGGTTAGGATCGCTAATTATAAGACCAAGTGGCCAATGACAAAGGTAAAAGAAAAAACATAACTGTAAAATATGAACAACTAAACAAAAACGGTCGTCCAAATTAAAATTCGAATGAAATGAGCAATGCGGAGTAATAATGGCAGATTTAAGGATAACGCCGAGATTTGGCCGGTGCTGAGGTAATTTCATGGGACATTTCCCCTCAAGGGCAGCGTCTGCTGAACGATGTCATAATGCGATAGTAGCTTGCAGTGCGTAATTGCTCTTGCCAAATAGTTTGCAAGTTTATGTAAGGCTAAATTATTACCTTTTGTATCTATGAAGCTTGTTCGTTTTATCCCCAACGGAAAAATGAAACGTGTTAAGTAACACAAGATTTGCGCTCAGTAACATTGTTATAGATAAAACATAATTTCATATTTTCGTGGCGGCTTTGAAGGATTGTCTTTTTGGACCACTTTTGAAATTCTAACTATTCAGACTGATTGTAGTTTGTTAATTATTATAAAGTTATTGAATTTAAAATAAAATTACAGGAGGTCTTTTTATTGAAATTTGTTACTTTGTAGACGATCCAATCTTCTATTTATAAATCGTATTTTCTACAAAGTATTTTTATATGGAATAGACAAGCTTTAGTTTGTAGAGTGCATTGCAACCTGCAATATAATAGACTGGAGTTAGCCCCGGAGATTGATAGTAAAAGCTTTACACAAAAACAAAGATGCATTTTCCGCTTGGAAATATCAAAAAGTCACGTATTATTTTTTTTACTAGGTCACAGAGAAAGTAAAGAATAGACTGCCAAAGGGTAATTTTTTATATGTATAGTTTGACAACAGTGAGTAACAGTGAGCTACCCTACTTTGTTCGGACAAGCCATATTATTTTTAAAGTAGTACATGACTACTGCTGAGCATGGGTGCTTGTAACTAACGCCCAATACTATTGAAGTTCTATGCGAGATGTTTCTACCACAGAGGAATATATTAGAATCCTTCGTATAAGTATGTCTCCTCTATCACTCTAAAACAAAACACAGCAGAGCTTAACGCTGCTTTTATTAAGAGGACACAAAGTGAGGGAGATACACTTATATGAGGCATTCCAATTTAGTCCCCAGGTAGCAACGCTTTGTGACCTCAGGTGGAACTCCAATTCATGGCCACATAAAAGGTGGACTGTGTGTAAGACATAAAAGCGGTACTTTTAAGTTAAACCACGAACGATTCTACCACCTTCAAATTATTGAGAATAACAATGTTGGTAAACGTGATTATCTAGGACTTACGGGTTATTTTATCAGTAATATTAGAAAATATTTAAGTAATTCTTAAATTGTAATACTATACATAATATAATAGCTAGAGAACGCTCGGAATGCAAAGGCGCGAGAACAAATTATTCAGCGTCGGAATAACTGGCTAGAGAATGTTCGGGTAAAAATTCAATTGCGTCGCTACATTTCTGAGTGTGGGTAAATTTAAGGACAAAAATGTATGGTTTTCAGGTCACTAATATACAAATCTATCTTGTTTTTATTCTGAAACGTAAACTATTAATTCCGACATCAGTAACAATCCGGACGGATAACACAGGTAACCGTACACAGAGAAACAACGAATTCAGTACAATGACTCGTTATAATCTTCTAACAATTAACTAAACAAAACTAATCTAGTAAAAGTTCCCCGTACGGAAGCCACCGCTCCACTTAACCTCTAAACGGTCAGTCTTGTGTATGCAGCGTCTCTCGACTAGCTAGGCTCTGTTGTAGCACGAAGTTAGCCGAGTATTGACGTCACTGCTACGATGCTGCCATCTCTCGGAACCCGCGTTACGCTTCGTACTACGTATATACTAATGACCATCGCGACATATACAATAAAACTATTGGAGGGTAACTCTCGAATCTGTATCCCAAAACGAGCCACTAAGCTCGCTAAGTACGACGTTGGCAAAACTAAAATATCAAGTGTGCTGCGCACTTTAGCTTCGCTTGAAGATTCGAGTCGAGTAGTTATTAATGTAACCAGCTTAACGTCGGAAACCTCACAGGCCAGCCACTTGACCTAACAGCTTTAACCTAAGCCTCTTAAAGTTTTAAAATGAAAGTGTTATTCGCAAGCTAAACGTGAGTGGCGAAGAATTC
>DWOQ01000244.1:0-12714 GCA_018251115.1 Codatractus alcaeus
GTGAACTCTAGAGTAGTTTGCTGTCACGGCACAACTAAATCTAATTTGCTATTATTTTGGAAAACACTTAATTTCGGGTACATATATGAACCGACATGCAGACAGCATAAGGATTTACCTTTACAACATAATACCTTGTGTTCTCGTTGTTACTCTCACACGCTATATATATTTACCTATTAGTATTCGTTAGTAGTCGCACTTTCATATTCAGAAACGCATTGTTGTTTCTAATATTGTCATAGACAAGCTTATGGGAAACTCATATTCATAGATATGCATCCAAAAATAGGTAATTGGCATCAAGCAGACTGAAAGAAATTTGAATATTTTACTTATATTTTCCAGTAAAAACCCGACATTACTTTCTTGCCAACCCAATATAAATTAATTTAGTAAGCACACAATCACTCTCAGTAAATTCATAAAGGAAATAACGTATATTTCTACTTGCTTCCGGTACAGCGTCACTGATACAAAACTTAACTGATACTGATATCGTTCATAGTCATATCACACAAAGAATAAGTTTGATTTTATATTCCTTACCTTTTATATTCCTTTACAAAACCATACTGACCATCAAGGTTTAAGAGTGGAAATAAATGTAAGACGTTATTTTAATTATACATCAATTTTCAAAAAACATTTGATGAAATTGCAATGTTGTCAGACTTCAATGATCACAGAGATATAAACGAAGCAAATTCGTACACGAATAATAATAACTTACTAAGTACGTAACACGGACACGCACTGTGAAGTATAACAAATATTTGAGGAGAAACCTGTCATCAGAATTTGATTTTGTCACTGCAATCATAAGGTGTAGTTTTAAGTATGTTACGATCTTCCAAGTTATTCTGTAGAGCTTAATTAATATATTTTTCATCATCATTTCAAATATGTTAGTTCTTTTGAAGAAAAATGTTCTGTTGGCGGTTGTTGGTTGGTAACTGTATTAATATTACCATAGAAATGATAATCTTGATAACTGGATACTTAAAAATTATACACATGTAGGTATATACTTACCAAGGTTTAAACACGCACTGGCGGAACACAACTGAAAACATCCGAGTATAAGAAACATCAAGTCTAATAACGGAAGGGATGTGACTACTAATTATTTATTTATTTGGTTATTAGTAAATTAGCCTGATAATAAACTGAAATTATTAATATATTATAATTATATTAATTTATTTAAAAGTCGAACTCTTCCAATTACATCTAGCTAATTGCTAAAATAGTTTTCCAATAATCTTTTCGCAGTGATAGCCTAGTGGTTAATAATTCGACCTCTCAATCGGGAGGTTCTGGGTTCAAACCTCAGGCACTCACCTTCGAGTTTTCGAAATTATGTGCGTATTAAAAATTCATTATCACTTGCTTAGCGGTGAAGGAAACATCTTGAAACGTCCTACACGCCAAAGAATTCTTAAAAAAAGTTCTTAAGGGTGTGTGAAGTCTACCAATTCACACTTGGCCAGCGTGGTGGACTATGGCCTCAATCTTTCTCATTCTGAGAGGAGCCCTATACCCACCTGTGGGATAAAAATGGTCGATGATGAATCTTTTCGAAATATACAGAAATAGCTCATTCGGTAGAAGTATTTCATCACACATAGTTTTATTGTAAATTATACTTCATACGAATGTTAAGTTGTCAAGAAATATAAATATTTCTCACCACAACCACCACCACCACTTTAGTAAAATATTATTAAAAATATTTCAGCGAGATATCCTATATTATTCATATTTAGTTTGATCAGTTAATACTGTTTTGGTTAATTAATAAATAAGTATCTTTCCTGGCAATATCTTCGTTTAAAATTCCCACGACTATGGAAAAAACTCATGCAGCAATTTTATACTTGATTCCTTAAAAAATCATAAAAAGAGTACTTACTGTTTCTCGCAACGAAGAAAACGATGTAAAGCAAGCCGAACGCACATGGATTCTGAACTCGTAAGGCAAAGAAAAGTTTTCCAAAATTTCCTTCGCTTTCGTTTAGGAATTATTCTCGATATAAATATTGTTTCACCAAAGCTTTATGCTTAATTCCGACTATTATTTCGTACTTCATATTAACCGAAAAGTAAAACTAAAATATCATGAAAATTTAGGGGAATGTGACATTATTGCTAAAGTTCCTACATGCAAATGATCTTTAAGAAAAGGAGTCTGTCCACCTTCTGTAAATCTGCGAGTAGGAAAATGAAACAATTTAAGATGTGCATAAATCTTGACAGTGTATTATACTGGTATTATAAACTGTATGTATATGAACCAATTATGATGAATTTTTGTATAGAGATAGGACCGTCAAAGAAAGAAACATAAGGAAAGAAATGGAATAGGGAATGAAAGCTTGTCAGGTGTCGATCGCTTCTCAAGCAAGTGATACCTAATTTCGTTTGTTGTATGAAGTAGTACGTTACACTAAGATTACACACTGTACGATACACAAAAATTACCTTTTACACAACACCTTAGAGAAGGACATAGGCTACATTTTGCGGCAAAATAAACTTTAAATTGGTTTTGTACAAGCTTAGTAAATTATACATTTTAAATGTAACATTAGTACTATATTGTATATATTGTATCGCTTGCATTTTGATTGCAACACCGCCCTCAAAATGTATTCTGGTTTCAGTTGCCCAGTTTTATTAAAGAAAAACGATAAAGCTTTACTGACTACTATAAGATTAACTTCTCAATATTTTGAAACTATGTAACCCGGTTCATAAATATGTAAAGATTTCGAAAATCTGATCTAGCAACTTATTTTATAATATGGTAAAAGAAAAAATAAACCCAAAGAAAAAACGGTGGTAGAACTCATTTAATTCGACCGGGTTGATACCACCGTCACGCTCATAATCCGCCATAAAACAATTTTTGTGTTTCGGTTTGGAGGGGCGTGGTTGCCGGCTATACGTAAATACGAGGCGAACGTCTTAGTTCTCAGGGGGTAGCAACGCATTTGTGATAAAACTTAGGTATGATTACTAATGTCCATGTGCAGTAGTTACCGCTTACCATCAGATGGACTGCATGTTCATTTGCTAACTTAATAAAGTAAAAATAAAAAAATGAAATGTTGCAAAAACAAAAGATATTTGTTGACATCAACGGATTCCTGTTATAACCTACAATGTACAGTATGTGGTCTAATTATTAGGTACAGTGCATTGTTTTCTAGTTTTGAACCAACTTCAAATATGAAGAGCTTTCCTTTGCACAAACACAGGCTTATCACAAAAACAGAATTTCGTGCAAAATAAATGTTACCTCAACGATAGAACGTATCTTAAGAATAGAATATTGTGTACTGTCTATAATAATTGTCCACAGTTCTTTCACTCAATTTAATTTCTTTTGACCGCGATGTCAAACGAACGTGACAAAATTAACAACGTGTTTCACTACTTCCCTATAAAAGAGGAAAAACGGATACAAAATACCGGCAAAAACGAATTCTAAGGGACAATATAACTCAGTTATGAAAATTTCACCTACACCATACATCTGGACTGTTATCGAAAAACGATTTTCTATTGTTACAAAATTAGATCAAAAGTCATGACGACCCATATCTGAAGAGTCATCACAGCAGTATTCAAAGAATCTTTCCGCCTATATAGGCTGACCCTAGAAAAATAACAAGGAATAGAGTCACGTTTATCACTTATGGATAAGCATATTATCGTGGCCCAAAAGCAATTGTTTGTATAATATCATTAATTAATACTGTAACTAATAGAATTCTCATATTTTTTACACAATAATATGTATTTATATCGAATCAGTCTGTCTATTGAAAAAACTGCATTAAAATCCGTTAAGTAGTTTTAAAGATCTAAGCATATATACGATAGGTACAGACAGCGGAAAGCTACTTTGCTTTATATTATGGAGTGATATGTTGTATTTATCCTGCTTAGGAAACCATGTAAGTAGTTAAATTTAACTTAAAAAAACAGTAAATGCTAACCTATACTGACCACATGTTCGTATTATTTTATATTATTTAACTATTTAGCCACGTTTTGCTAAATATAATACAATTACTTCCACGCGAAGCATACGATATTCAATTTTATTGTTCAAACTTGTGATACATATTGTATATATCATTAATATTTAATGTTTTAAAAGAATTGACAGATACTGAAAGCAATCGAGATCGTATGTAAACAACCAAACATATGATAAAACTTTATATCTTAATGTAAACAGTGTGAAGTTTTCATATGTTTAGGAATACATTTTATCTGAATATATCCTGAAATTTATAACATAACATGCAATCAAAATGTTACACGTCATTATCAAGATAATTAGTATAAAAACAAGCAGTCATTTGTTAACTAAAGAATACGTTAAACAAACATTTTGATTTTAATTATATTAAATTATAGGATATTATTACAAAACATAAGATAAAATGTTTTCCAGACGTCTTCCTATACTTGATATTTGAATTATGTATGTTTGCAACACAATATCATTATTAAAAGTATAATATTTTTGGTATTTTTATATTATATATACTTAATTACTAAAAATAACTAACAAACTTGCATGTTATATACATGAAAATGTTTACAAGATAAATTCGTTGTAAGTGAAATACATTAGTTATTTTTAATAGACAAATGATTATTGATTTGAAACTTGTGCGTTACATGTAACATATTTTATATTAGTTATGAATATAATTCACATCACTAGCTATCAATGTAATTTCCGCTCATAAAACCATAATAGAAGATTAGAAGTTTTTCACTGATAGAAAATCCATGTGAAGTATATTCATGAAATAAACAAAACAAAAATATATAATTTTTTATTTTCTTTTTTTATTATTCTTTCCTTTTTTTCTTTCTTTTTTTATTATTTTTTCTTTCTTTCTTGTTTTTTTTTCTCTTTTTTATTCTTTTTTTGACTTTTTTAATTTTCTTTTTTTTATTTTTTTTGGCTTTAGCTTTTCTTTTCTCTTTCTTTTTCTGTTTTTTCCTTTGTTATTTTTTTCCTTTTTTTATTTGTACATAGTATTTGTTTTATTTTGACTCGATACAATTTTTTTCTGTAACATATTAAATATTTGTACAAGAGATACAAATTACAATTTATCCTACTAGCACTCAAATGATTTACGTATAGCACGTTTACTGCAAAATATAAGTTATTGTTTAACGTGAGATTAAATAAAATGAGTAGATACGACTTATACGTATATCGTTACTAAGTATCAAGTTATAATTTCAATGTCGTCTCTACCCTTAAAGTTATTACGTAGCTAGTAGCATACAATGTAATAGTAATGTAATAGTGGTGTGCATTAATTGTGAGGTCTATAAACGCTAGTTTTAAGTAGATTTAGAACCACAATTATTGCATTGTCTACGCCACGTCCCGATACTGGGGATTCCCAGGGTCACATTTATAATATTCAACAGTGACTCTGAGTTGCCACACACCAAGAGAATATGGACGCGGGAAAGATATATCACTGGCACTAAGACGTATTATGGTTATGATAACAGCAAAAGGCTTGCAAACTTTCCTTAATGCAATGATAACGTTCTTTAAAGCTTACTGCCGGTGACATTACTGTCTTGGACTGGGTAATATAAGTCGTTACGTTAATTTTTTCAATATTTCATGGTGACATATATATATACACCATATAACAGGGCATTGACGAGGCCGCCGCGGCATTTCTATATTTGATATGAATATCTGTATCATAAAAGTGAATTTGCCACGTTTCTATGGAAACAAGCATGCGATGGCCACAACATTAACCCGCACAATGGTGGAGATGTCACACGGACCTATTTTCTACATGTTTGTTTCCACTACACATGCGACAATAAAATATACTTAATACATATTATTAGTATTAACACACCGAAATGGATATAATGTCATGATTCAATTATAATTAATTGTTAATTAATATTCTTTGAACACTTTGCACAATCATGTTTTGTGTAAAGAATATTGAAATTAACATAAGATTTAAACATAAAATTAACATAAGCTAATGACATTTTCAAATTCGCAACATGTTCAAAAGACTGTTCTTGAAGTCACTTATGTACATATATGTCCCTTATCTTCCGTAATCTTCACAAATTCTTCACTGGTATGCGAGTATGAACGGTTTAGTCTTGTTTTTATGTCTTTTATGTCGATCGAGGACAACGGCGAAATAAAAGACCGGAGAGGTTTGTTCTTCATTGCAAGGATAACTTGAATCTTGATGCATTTTGTTGTTTTCGTTTTAGCTTCGCGTACACATTTTTCATGCGTTGGAAATAAATATATTGGACCATGGTTTTGTGAGCAGTACAATGAAATTACAACTTAAGTATTCTTATATGATAATAAATGTACAAACAAGTATTTAAAACATCAAATACTAATGAGTTCAATAAAGTACAAGTAGCTGTCTGATCATTTGGGAAACACAATTGTACTATTATGACATCAACAGCAATACACTAAGACTGAATACCGAATTTAATACGTTCGTGTGTTTTCATTTCTTAACACTATTCCAGTAATAATTTTTTGTTAAATTTAAATACTTACATGGATTCTGAAAAATATATGATTTGAAATTCTGTTTAAAACCTTAGATTAGTTTTATATTATTACATAATAAATATTAAAAGAACATCGCGAAACTAATTTACCTTCATGCGGCCAATCTAATTCATGTAAAAATCAGAATAAGTTGTGTGTTACAGACTTCTTTGTAAAACTTGGATAAATTGTAATTTCCATGTCGAACGATTTTGCACTTCAACTAACAATTTGAACAAAGACCGTGACCAATTATTGTGATTAGAAGAAAATCTAACACAATTTAGCCACACTGCTTTTCACGTGTTAAAATTCTAGGATCATTATATTATAGCCGGAAACAAACAAACATCAAATGCGTATGAGCTAATACTACAGAGATGGGCAACTGTTAATGATTGTCTATCTAATTTTGTAACAAAGAAAACTCATTATTATTAGAGAAATACAACGCCATCAGTAAGATAGTAATCACAACTGGGTGATTGATTTCGCCGCTATGGCAGCCATTTTGTTTGAATTAGAAAAGCCGCTATTATGGCTTGCAATTTTTGTTAAAACACTTTATTTCAGACATTAAAATTTCACTTACCTGAGGTCCTGTAAACGGAAGACGGTGAACTCTAGAGTAGTTTGCTGTCCCGGCACAAAATGGTGAATAATTTACTCGATGATATTATTACATGATTATTAGATATCCGTTTTTCAAAGTAAATGAGTGAAATACTGAAAGATCTAAATCTAATTTACTATTATTTTGAAAAACACTCAGTTTCGGGTATGTATATAAACCGATATGCAAATAACATAAGGACTTACAGTTGATTTTAGTTTTACACTTCTGACGAAAGAATAAATACATCACTTGTGACACCATACTTCTTTAGATACTATTACTTCTTCAAACTCAACTGGATAAGCAAATAATCGTTTCAAATTCTAGTTAACTGACGCGTCCACTGTACCTACAGAGCCGCCACTGTCGCTACTGCCGTTCGCCACGCTGGTCACGTGTTAAGTGCGCAAAAATATGTCAAACATTAAGAAGGGTGGCGTCCCTTCGGCTTCATTATCCGATGCCAGTGTTTATCAACATTTTACATTTAGTGACCCCCAAAGAGACTAAAGCTATAAAATGTAGTTTTTCATGTGTAATTTTACATATTTCTAGTGTTAATGTTGAATAAAATATTAAATAAGTATACGTATTGATATACAACAGCAAGGCCACCTTACACTAGCCCTAAAGCGCTTACATACCCAACCACTTTATATCACAAAACTACTACTAAAAGCTACCAGAAGGAAATGTTTTTTTTTTTTTTTGTATGTAGTAAAACTTACAAGTTTGTGTCTTTTCCGTTTATCCGCGTTCCCCTGAAATAAGCTTTACGCTCCTCTGGGGGTCGCGAACCAACGGATGAGGACCTTTGTCCTTGGCGTATTGATTTGTATTGCGACGTTACTTTACTACGACGTTATATGGACCGTCGTACCGGTGCGAAATAGATCAAATCGTATACTCAATGTTCAATTATGACTCAAAAACTTTTGCCCTTAAATTTCCTTCTGACGCAGCTAAGGACTTCTGCTGAACCTCGTGTAAATATTTTATCTGATCTGCATTGCAATTTCACCCATGAGAAAAGTTTCTACACCCAAAAGCATTAAATCAGAATGTGTGTTAACAGAAAGTCCAT
Source organism: Codatractus alcaeus (assembly GCA_018251115.1). Taxonomy (NCBI): domain Eukaryota; kingdom Metazoa; phylum Arthropoda; class Insecta; order Lepidoptera; family Hesperiidae; genus Codatractus; species Codatractus alcaeus. Next base: position 8,311 of record DWOQ01000244.1, read on the forward strand.
ACAAAAATGAATGAATAAAATGGAAGTCAATACTGAAAAACTTAAAAGAAAGATCAAAGAAAGGCGTGGTTTGCCAGCAATATAAATACGAGGCGAACATTTTGGTCCTCAGGGGTAGCAACGCATCTGTGATCAAACTTAGGTATGATTTAATAGTACTTAATACGATAAAAAAAATTACAATAAGAATTTTTCTACCACCTTTAAACTGCCTAAATAGACTGAGACGTGGCTATGTATGTTATGTATGTGTCCAATAAATGTTCCAAGCAGATACACATACTTTGTGCAGGTGCAGATAAATAATGCGACTTATAATTGATTTCTGTGATAACCGGGTAAGAATTAAGATAATCTAATCTTACATCATACTTTTAAATTTATTTTATTTTGTTAATTTTTCTTAAGGAGATGATTTTGTTTATTTCATGTTAAGCAGAGATTCTATAAAAAATAAAATGTTGACAAGCAAAGATTTAGTTGCCAGTTATTTTATTGCTTGTATTATTTTTGTAACAACAATGTTCGCTTAACGGGTTCGATTTACGCAAGTTTACTCTAATAATTGTCATTCTGTTTTATAAATAGCACTAAACTGTACATAAAACCCACAAGAAAATAATTTAAATTTTGCTTCTTCTGCGCTATTTCTAAAAATCGCTTGATATTCGTTATTCTTATCGTCTTAACATAATTTCATTTCACTTCTTAATTATCATCTATAAAATTGAACGCTCCATCGCACTGCAAGTGGATTCCTTCAAGTGGTTTCTGAAAAGTTTCCGGCGATGGAGATCCTGAGTTGTTAATGTTGTTTTTTTAATGTTGTTAAATCCACTCAAACTTAACTTTGAGTGAAGTTCTAGGTGATGGAAAGCATCACAAGTATCCAATTTCCAAAAAAATAGCACTTCTCTAAACCTTGTAATTGGTACATCGTAGATAAAGAATGATTTTCGTGTATCATTGCCGAATTCACCCGCCGATTATCTATACAAAACCAAATTTCTCCATTTTGTCATAAAATAGGAAACTATTACATATTTTTAAAATCTATAATGTTTATTTAAACGTAAACTTTCTCTCTTAAAGTTATTGATATAGCAATGATGTACAATGAGCCTGGCAGTTTACTCACGCATGGCATACATGAATCTGCATTAGTATTTTTTTTAATTTTGCCAATATTTTACGATTAAATTTGATTCAAATGTGTTTTAACAACATAAAACCTACTCTCCGAATTTCTCCCTCTAAAGCCGGATTTCAAGGCCTAGGTTCTATAGTTGAATCAATTGTCCAAACCAATTCTATTTTTATATTATTGAGACGTTCCTTGAGCTTAAGTAGTACTAAAATATTTGTAGCAACACATCTTTATGCGTATTGTAACCTAATATCAAAGCGTGGAAGGTTTTAAGATCGAGCCAATATATACGAATATAGTTTTAACTCATGGCCTGTTTACAAAGAACTAAATAATACGACGGCGTGTTTAATACCCTATTTAGATTAATCTATGATTTGACCAGGCAGTCAGCCGTCATTAGGTTTAATTTTACTGAAAATTTATTGAAGAACAGGCTTTTTCTTACATATCTAATGTTATATATCTACGACACTTTACAATAAAATTTTGTAAAGGTGTTTTCTTTTCCAATGTAATATCTCAACTATCGGATGATTCTGTAAAATTTTGATTTAATAAGATAAGTTGACTATGAACACGGGAGCGTTTTACTCGTGTCCCATCGCCCGCACACATCACCCAACAATCTTTTACACAGCTCGCAAAAGCTATTGATGATCTTAAAGATTCAGAAGAAGCAAAGATACCTGGATTCTATTGTTCCGAGCTAACAATCACGGCTCTATATGCTGGACAAGAGCCAATTACGATTATGAAATAATAGTGTAAATCTATTTTATGTTTTGTTCTTGGCGTGTAAGCCACGTGAACGAACAAACTTGTCATTTGAGTGTTTCGGTAAAAGATTTTATCCAAAGACGAGCTTGAGTGACCTGTGCAAAAGACTCTTCTTCCCTTGAAAAGAGACACGTACCCGGCAATTGGAAATAAAGGGTCGATGATGACTGAGAGTGCAATGACAGTGCGTAGAGAACTATAAAGAACAGATTTTAAACACAGATTTGAAAGAAATAGATATAAATACGTATAAAATTATATATTTACTTATTGGAATACATAAAAAATATAGTGAATAGTAGAAGAAAATAGAAACCTATTGTCACCTGTCAGATTTCTTCGTGTAAAAGTGAACGAGTGAAGTGAAGTAACAATCCAAATAATAACAACTCTATAAGTTCATAATTTTCATAACATAATAAATAAAGGAAGAGGCATGGCACAGGGAATCCTAGTGTGAGGACCCCTAGTAGAAGTTTGTTCTTTTTTATTATGTATGTCGGCTAGATATAAAAAAAAAAAAAATATTTTTTTTAATTATATTTAATAAATACATATTTACTGTGTTTAAAAAGGTGATATTGTCAAAAATTTAAAGAGGTTACTCAGACACGGTAGTTTCTGTATCAACACTGACAACGGTTTGTATCTTTGTCAATTGTAAAGTAGAACTCGGATTGTGCCAGACTATAAGATCTGTTCAAAGGCACAAACCTGAGCGTGCTGGTTAATTCCTGGTGAGTAAAATTGGTTCTTCGGCCACTGGTCCATCACATGTGATCTTTGAGTGAAGATGTTTAAAAAATATATTGTGACTTAACTGATAATGATCAAATACACCTATTAAAAAAGTTGTTGAATAAGTTCGAACCCTCATTCACGTGTTACTAGGGTTGAACTTAAAATACGCTCAAAAGGCGAGGTCTAATGTATTGAATGTAGATCATCGGTTGAGCTCTGACGAGCGGAAAAAGGTGCGTCAAATAGTCGCAAACTTACTTTAAAATAACATTATTCGTGAGGTAAGCTTTCTTATCCTAGTAAAATAATATTGGTTAAAGAAACGGTAACGCGAATTAAATAGGGACATTTCAAAAGACTTCCTTCTGCACAGCTGACTGGTCATTTGAATATTTGACCATACTTTTTGATGTTCGTAATATTGTTTCCAACTGTCAAAAACGTATAAATAGGGCCCTTAGTTGGCCTTGCCTTCAGACGTCCTGGTGCTGCATTATGAACAAACGAAAAATGATGCGAAGTGGGAATGAAACGAGAGACACGCCGAGGCTCTTAACCCGGCGAGGGTAATGTTAATAGTTGTTACATTGAGCGTAAGCTGGGTGTAGCAAACCCATATACTTGACTAGATATTTTAATATGTTCAAAACATTTTGTTTATGTTTTTATTAAATAATATAATAACTAATTGACAGGGAGTAAATAAAGCATACAATTATTTTTTAAACGGTTACTTACGAAATTAACAAAATCATTATTTTTTACTGAAACATAGAGTAACACTTAGTTTTAACATTTGAATTAAATTTTGTATGACGATGACTGCATCATACCATAGCATCTATCTGATGATAACTTCATATTACACAAAGTGATACGAGGCTAGATAACATAGTAAAATTCTAAGATTTTGGTTATCTTAAGTTATGCTCGTATGGATTACTTTTTTATTTTTTTTTTATTTTGAAACAACACAACCAAATACTGAGTTCATAGCAAAACGTTAGTAATTGTTTATTTTAATATTATACTACACCCGTGTATATCCTCTCCTAATAATTCCGCATCCATCTAAATATCGACATCCCTACTGAGGTAAAAATATACACCCACAAGAGGTAAACTTCTATAACAACAAGTGCGTAACCAGTATATTAACCAGTGATTGCAGTTACAGAATTATATTTTATTTATGCAGGTCACTAAGGGCATCTAGGACAGTCAAAGTGAGTCATTTCGAAGGGTGACTGTCTCCCACACATGAAATAAACCTGATGAAAGTTGCACAAAAAAAAATAGGCTAGGTGGCATTAAGATCGCAGTGTAATTCCTCCTTCCTCCCGCCTCCTCTTCGAAGCCTAAAAACAATAGGGGTATTTAAGTACAAGTACAAGACTTTATTACTTGAAGGACAAAAGACAAGTCAGAGGTAATTGCAACGCGACAAAATCATATAGAATAAAAAATCCAATCCGTTATTTTCTTAATATTCGTTGCTATAAATACTTCGACTATTTGTTTTACAAACCCAATATTAAAGATCATTTAATGTTCGGTTTTTATCTTCATTCTTAAATATATGTAGCTTTAAAATGTACCTATACTGTGATTTTTTACATCTATATGTATATATATATATATATATATATATATATATATATGTGTATGTCTTTATGTATGTGCGTATGTATATTTATATATATTTCGGAGACGGTCTGTTGTGTTGACGTAAAACG
>DWOQ01000245.1:0-12702 GCA_018251115.1 Codatractus alcaeus
CTTTTTATATAATGTATAATAAATATAAATTTGAGCAGTTGTTACAAATATGCATAGTACAATACAAAAGGGATGAGAGGTTAGTCAATGAAATCAGTCTCGTGCGGCGACTTTTAATAGGATTCCTCTACATTGAACATAATTCAGATATTAGGAATCTTAATTCTGAGCATTATTATTTATATTTAAAATATCAATCTTTGATGCTAGTGCCATGTCTTTTTATAACTTAAAATGACCTATAAATCAGATTACCTATAAACGATTATCGAAACTATAATTAGCTAATGTTCTGTGGAGTGTATTAATTGCAGTGAATTACAATGAGGGTGAATTACAATCAGATATGGTTATATGGCAGGTATTCTCATAAATAGAAATTGGCAATATTAATTAGCCGGAACACTATTGCAGAGATATTTGAGACGACCGAATATACCTTGAGAAGCAATCTCTTAAGCAGCAGAGCTTTTATTTTTTAAGCAGTGATGTCTATAGTCAAATTTGAAAAAATAACTAAATAATTCTGCTGAATAAAAATGTAATAAATGCGTACTTCAAGTATGGATTTGACCATTCAAAATAAATGCACATATATTCTAGTCTTCTCTGGTCGTATCACTATCGTCGACACTATAAATGTAGGTTTTGCTTCGGTAAAAGTGCAAATGGATGCATCCCCAGTTCAGATAAAATATAAATAATAATAACCTACTGTAATCATGTAAATCAAATTGCTTATGTGATTAAAGGAAATGCTTGTAAATAATGAAAAATACTGTCAGTGCTAAGTACTGAGGAATTTAATTAACCCATGCTATGTTTTAGCAAAATGTAGTTTTCTATGAAGCATAATAAATTATTTATGTAACCTCTTTTTCTTTTATTTAACTCAAACATAAACCAATATCTTCTATTAGCTATAATATATACATATTATTTATTAATTAAATAAATTCACTTTGCTAGTTGTTTGACAGCATTCAAGACATCATCGGCAGATAGGTTTGTTAAAGCACTGCTGCGCTCCACACCTTTATCTGAAATGAGAAATATTCAGTATTATTTATTAGTAAACAAGAACAAAAAATATGTACAGACTACTCATACTATTTAATATATAAGCTCATACATATAAATACATATATAGTATATATGGACCGTATATATGTATATATGGATACTATAATATATTGCCATGTATCTTTAAGCATGTACAATACAAATAAATAATAAAATAGATTATGTCTTACTTTTCTGTAAGATTTTGTTCTTGGGACCCGTCAATATATTCGACTACATGTTCACAGAAGGTAAAGAACTAAAATATGTTTCTACCTTTCATTAATACTTCAAAATTCTAGGCAATTTTACAAGCCATAAATCAATCTAGCTCGCAATATTATTTATAGCATAAAATTAATATTTTTTTATCAGTCTGGATATGATAGTTATTATTTTCTATTGTAAAATTACAATCACAAGATATTTATTCCTAATTAATACATATTCATTGAAAATAAATATAAAACAAATTAAAATAAGTAATATAGGAACAATGAATTACAAATTCTATCAAACCTTACTCTGTATCAATGTGTGATGCAAGATTGCAATCAAGCCTACAATTTTCCATTAGGAACCCAGGCAGTCTACGATATTTGGTTAAAATAAATACATTTTGTTACTTTACATTAGGTCCATTTCACAAGTTAATTTAGTTTTTCAAATGGTATACTATGTACATAAATATAACAGAAGTTCATAGATACTTGTTTGAAATTCTTCCAATAACATGCATAACTTGCTCACTGCTGAGATCACAGAGTGACTCACTGAATTCATGGCCTCGATCTAAAATATGCAGCAGGTATATAATAAAAGGTAAAAGGTAATAAAAATCATATTAAAATCAGTCCACTACAAGTCGCAATATCCCCATTATGATCGAGCAAAAACATTGAATGACAACACATTTGCAGCTGTAGTTGCAACATGATATTCAAATACCACCAGATATACAAGATAAACAATAGAAAGATATACAGATATACAAAATATTACATTATGGCATTTCAAGTGGGTACTTGTACATTACTGCAATAGCAAAGTGGAAGGTATGGATTCTTATAGGTATTTTTTAATAGTTTTTAATGTCGACTTTTTTTTTGTTATATTAGCTTTACTACACACAGTGACAATTTTAGGTGTCTACCTATTAAGGATCTAATATAAGCCTTGAAGCATACTTACAGTCAGACAGACAGTGCGGCCTCGGTAATAGGTATTCTATTGACACTAGAGATGATACAGAACTAGTTTTATGGTGGTGGAACCGAATACAGCGGGAGATAATTGGGTTTGTCAGAGTCAACCCATATCAGAAGCAGTGGCGGAGGCAGGTGAGATATGTAAGATTGTTAAGGTAAAAACTTATAAAAACTATCATCATACCATAGCGCGCCCACACGCGAGGTTGGATTCCACTGCATTCGCGAATTAAAATGGGAAACTTAGGGTTATCTTTCTTGATCTTCACATAGTTCTTTTGAATGAACTCCCTGTAATTAAACAATGCTAGAACTGTTTTATTTGTACTTAATACATACCATAAGTATTACTTATGTACTAGTAAAGTTAGCATACAAATGTGTCGTATTTTTGTGTATTTATTTATTTTTCTGTGCAATTATTCCAAACAGATTTCACATATTAAAGTTTAAACCATTTTTTTGTATTCTGGCGCATGTACATTTTACAAACAGACGCAATAATAAGGGATTAAAGTTCGTATACACTGCATAATGTAATGTTTTGGCAAATTAAAAAATGAAGATCGCAGTCACTCGAAGAGGTTAGAAAAGTGTTTATGTAATCATTGTTTATACCTCACACCCGCGGACTGCTGGCTTGTTTGGCAGAGGTGAATCCTCAGCTCTCTTAGAGCACCACCAAGACGGAGAGACATTTTAAGGAATTTGTGTTTCAACAAAGAATAGTTTGAAATTACGATTCTACAATCAAATTTATTTGGTTGTCATACACGTCAATGTCAGGTTTAGAAATGTCAAAAATGATACCTTTTCTGCAATGGATACAAAAAAATGCGTAATTATATGTTTTAATATAAATGCGTTAGGTTTAATTACATGGTCTCAAGATAGTAGAACTCTGGTTATACAGACGTAATACCACGATCATATTAAAAAAATAAGTACAATAATACTTGGGAATTGTTGCCCAATAAAATCGTATTATTTAGTTGGTAGTTTACATAAGACCTGCCATTAATTTCTCAGGTATACAATGCAACATAGTGTTTGAGACCGACCTCGTCCACTCGGAACCCTTTTGTCCCACTCCTGGGCATTTATTTAAAATAATTGCATGCCTACAACATTCAACACGCTGTCCTTATGCAGGATTACCTTAGGATAACCTTAAGTTATATAAAATGTAACTATGGTATTATTTTTGAAAATAACCGTTTTGGTGACCGCTGACCATATAATAGAACACACTATTAATATGCAGACTAATAATTTGGTTCTAATGAGTCTTTAAAAAGATAGCCTAGTACGAATCAGGCTGGCCCAGGTGTGGTATCGTCTCACCATGCAGTAGGTATATTTGTATTGAGTATCAATATAACACTAATAAATAGATTATCATTCGAAATCATTTTATTCGAAATCAGCTGCGTTTGCCATACTGCATACGTAACAGATTTGATATTATAATTTGTATTTTAATTTACGCCTATCCTATGCCTGAACCGTTTGTGTCCCCGCTGGCCACATTCCACAAGTCTTTCACCATAACTGAGGAAGGCGTAGAGCATCCTCCATCACGCTGCTGCATTGCGCTAGTTTTCAAGCCGCTCATAAGGCCTTCAACAAACGACTATAATCATAGGACTTGAATAGCAATTAAAAGCTTAACGCGACTACTATAAATACCAAAATTGCTTAACTTTGTAGAGATCAGTTAAGATTTACCCAACAACTGCGCTTGCCAAAAATTCTAATTTAGGCACATCAACCCCTGGTCGTTAATGAATACAAACGAAAATGTATATTTAATTAACAATTTAATGCTGTTAATACTCAATACATCAATTTCATCTTTTGTACATTAAATCTAAGTACCAAACTTTAATTACTTTAATAATTCAATAATATCCTAAAAGCGACCGATTTTTCTTAGAATTTCGTTAAAACAGAGATTAATTAAGATTTAAGACGCAATCATTATATTATATATGCAAAACCGTCTGAGGAAAGAGGTTTGATTACACATTTCACTCATTTAGTAACAACCCAATAAATATTACATACTAAAAACAATATTTTGTTCATTAGTAATTTTAACATTCACAAATTTATTTTACTTATATATAAATAAATATGTAAATCTTCAAATCGTTATAAAAATACATTAAACATATTTACCATTTCAGATAATACGCCAAATTGCAATTTAATGGGAAACTTATGCCCAAAAAACAATGACATGTTGATGCTATCATAAATTGAACCTACATATCAGTTATTTGCATTTGTTAAAAATTTGCTACATTGCACATCATATAGTATTATGCAATACATTTCTATAATAAAAAGAAAATTAAAAAAATCGATTCATGAGTGTCAAACTTGTGAATATGCATTGGGACGATGTATTTGACGATTTAAAGAACATGATATAAAACAGACCTGGAGTCACTGTAAAAAACAAAGGCAGACAATTCTAAGGTTTAATAATAAAAAAGAAAATATCATTAATGTGTATATACATATTTACATCTTAATTTTAAAACCTCGAGGATTAGTACTCTAAACGCATGAGAAAAATGTTTTTGAAATTTTTTATAAACCATTTGAAACTTCGATAATATCTATAGGAAAACGTGTTCCCTCTGACTATAAGTCATAACATCCTAGCTGGTAGGAAATAGGATCAACTCTATGGTTGGATTATCTAACGGACGTATAGACCGAGAGCTACGTACGGTTGAGTGGAAGATTCGCGTATAAATTGACCTATCATAATAAAGATCCATTACACTTGCCTGCGCTCAGTGTGTCAGCTAAAAACTTTAGTCAGCTACACAATTCGGAGACTATAACAATTGCGAGGCACTCAACTGAACATAGCTCATTCCCATGCAGAACGGAACGAGCCATAAAGCTGAACATGTACTTGCTAAAGGTTGAAAGGACGCTACTGTGAGTTGGCTCTATGTACATGTATTGGCTCGCTTCGTTTTGCAGGTGGTAGATTATCAGCTAGCCGGACACCGGCTCTAGTGCTTTGACTCCATCTCCTGTTAGCTCGTGCTTCTGGCACCACTCAACAAAGTCATCGATTAGGACTGGCCATGCACCCTCCGCATCATAATTGCTCATGCCATCATCTATTTGAGTTGCAAAGTCTAGGAGCAGGTTCCACGTGTCTTTAGGTATAGATCTTTTATGATGTTCCTGGAATTAAGAATAATTTTTTCATTAGATTAAATTTATAGTAAGATAAAATAAGATTTATTTGTCTTTCGTCTATAAATGTTTAGGAAACATGTGTGAAGACTTAACTGTTTGCAGCATGTAAAAAAAAATTATGCAAACTATACTAATATTATATAGTTGAAGACTATTTGTTTCCTTCTTAGTACATGTTAATCTTTAAAAATAAAAAATCTAGAATTGAGTAGGGGATATATTGAGGAAGGTTTAAGGCTACAATAAAATTTGGTAATTATGTAATGTATCTTTGTATATGCAAGATGACAATGAAACTAGTAATTCAGATTTTTTACAATAAGGGAGAGTGGGACTAGGGATGGTAAGTAAAATGGCGATAGTGCTACAGACATTGTTGTTAAATTGTATAGTACAACTAGTTATAAATATACTACTGTCATTTAGTGCATAATAATATGTATACTGTTATACTGCTGAATAGATTGTTTGTTACTGTGTTCAAATGTACTTATTTTGATAAGACTAGGATTATGATAGTCAGATTTAGAAAAACCCTTGAATTTGAAAGGTCATAGGTACATTTTAACATGGGTGATTTGGAACTAGCAATTCCCAGCTGAGATATCAGTAGTATACACTGTTCTTTCACCATAGGACATGTTGGCCATAGGAAGGAAACAGTACCACTCACTTCCTTGGCCATAGGAAGGACTTTTAAAGAGAATGGAATTTGGGAGGATAATGTATAATGTAAGAGGAAGGGTTCAGAATACTGATTTTAAGCATGAGTGAAACTAAAAGACTTATTAAATAGATAAATTGTAATGATTGTCTATATTTAATTAGTACCTTTATCTGTGTGATAAAAATGTTCATTTATTTATTTGACATTAAAAGACTACAAAAAACGAATTTTTCACTAATCAAGTAAATCTTGGCGACTAATAATTTATTTAGGTGAAAATTCCATCCAGATTTAAAGGACTTAGAGAGTATTTTACTACTAAAAGGGAATTCAAAATTGGAAATTTGTGTTAAAGTAGATACATGCAAGTGTGCATAATAGTGATATTTAATTTAATTTTTATGTAAATTTAATATATTACTACTAAGGTTTTTTACTGTTTATTTTATTCTATTTTAATTTATTATTTAGTTAGTGTTTATGTGTACTGTACATTAGTTAGGATGGGATATTTGGTAATAATTATTTAAGATATAATTAACTCAATATGCAATATTTTCAGTTCAATATCATCATGTAAAATGTACATGAACATATTTGTAGATAGCAAATAATATTATAATGATGTTACGATATCTACAGGATATGGGATCAGTTATACTCATACTTAAAACTACTGGTTAACAAGATTAAAATAAATGTTAATGCAGAATTTTTATTGAGGTTTTTCAAGACTATCAACACTGAATTGATATCAAAAACATAAGCTGACAACCAACATACCACGAGAAACTTGCACCATGCATCTAGGAACTTAAATCTCCCTCTGAGCACTATATTCCAATAAGCCACTGCCATGTCCAAGTCCAGGCCTTTCTGGCCCGGATTCTTTGCATAATTAAACGTAAACTGATAGAAATCCTTAAATTTAATAGGGTCCTTAATTTCTGTATCGAGAGTAGGTAGTTTCGCTTTTAACTTATCTATAGAGTCCGCGCCGAGCTCTATGAGGCCTGTCGTGAACTCGTCTTTGGAAAATTCACATTGAACTGCCGCTTTACACTTCCATGCGATTATAAGCACCAATATGGATTCGGGACTAAGATTTAGGTCTTCTAAAAACCTCATTACACCGTCTACTGTAATTTTATCATTCTCTTGTTGGTCCCTATACTTGTTGAACAGTTGTTCCAACTTCTTCCTGTCCACTGAACCCTTAACAGGCTCCTTGTGGTAGGCTTCTGGATTCTGGAAGTAGTTATCGCTTGCCAAGTCCAATTTCCAATCATTCTGAGCTAGGCAATATATGGCCGTCATCTCGCTGGTCTGCGTGAACGCAACGAACTTCTTCACCTTGTCTCTCTGTGATGATTTTAATTTATTCTGAAAGAAAACGTAGTAACATCATAACCTTAGCCAACTGAGCTGTCAATTGCGTATAGCCTATTGGAATAATTAGATCGCATTTCTTCAGTCGATTGGTGGTCCAGGTTGAAAAATGTTGTCTACAAACCATTATTGTGGGTGCTTTGTTATTTCTAATTATGACTTTCACCAATTTCACTGTTATTTCGACATCTGAACAAAATGAAATAACAACCATAGATCTCGTTTTTTTTATTTTGACTTTCTATATTGTCTATGTTACACTTTATAAATAATTTTGAACTTAACTTGGCAAAAATATTTATAAATAATGCCTTAGTTGTAATTATATGAGTAGTCAATTGGTATTTACATTTTATTGTATAAGATTCAATTTACACATATATTTTTTTAATAATTAGGCCTATATTGAGTAATGAAATATATGTAATGTATAAATTTTTTTCGCCATTTTGCATTTTTGAACGTGAATGCTGATGTCATTTTACAAACAGCGAAACAGCTGTTTTTTCAACGACATTGGCATGTAAACGTTAAATATCTTGAGTTGCATAAAAAAAATATCATTTTCTTTTAAGACAAAAATGTTTTGACGCCTCATATATCAGAGGTGGAGGTATCTACACACAAATATAAAATATGATTATATTAAAATTAAAACCTACTCTCTTAAGACATATATGTGTTTACGCAAAACATAACCTATGTCGGACGTTAAAAACAGTAGTTCCTAGAGTGAGATTCGCGCCGAGTCCGACGGGATACTTACATTTGGGTGGCTTAAGGACTGCGTTGTACAATTACTTGTTCGCGAGATCTCGTGGTGGTGTATTTGTGCTTAGGATCGAAGATACTGACCAGTCTCGGAAAGTCGAGGGGTCTGTTGACGCTTTGATACAGGATCTGGAGTGGGCGGGCATAGAGTGCGGGGAGGGGCCCGGGAAGGGCGGGAGTTTCGGCCCTTACGTACAGAGCGAGAGATTGCACATCTATCAGTAGGTTATATTTCAATGTGTATCAAAGATAATCATACAATATATATTTTAATGTCGACCTAAAATAACATTTGCCACATACTCATGAATTTCACAAGAAAATTATGAATAGAGTTAGAATAAAACTACATCACAAAATTGGTTAATAATATGTATGGTGGGAAATACCATAAATTGGGCATTGCTAGGTACTAAATCTCGATGCTGCAATGATTACCTGAAGTTCATCATCTACAGTCACCAACAATAGCATGCACAATGGGCGGTGATATAATGTTATTCGTCTTTTGATGAAAAAAAAAAATAATTTCAGTGTTAGAGGAGGGCAAGGTAGAGGGCGCCTGAAAATGTATAAGCGATAGTCACTGATCACCTCTTGGTGGTCTACCACTAATTCCATTGCTCTGGTCCACTGCTAATTCCAGACCACTGACTTAACTGCAAAAAAACACAAAATTTTGCACCTATTTTTTAATTTAAGTAGGCAAAAAAATAATATAATTTTATAAGAAGTTTAATTCATTACTAGCTTTTGCCTGTGGCTTCATCTATCTAAATAGTAAATTTCCTGGGATACAACTTGCCTTTCTGTAGACTAGACTAAAAAATATTAAACTTCATCACAATAAAAAGGGCTATTTGGCTGTGAAAGAGTAATAGACAGAGTTACTTTCATATTAATAACATGAATGTGGATTTGAAATGGGCACCAGTAAAAATAGCCATTGACACATTGCTTAGAGCATTAGTCGTCATCAGTCCTTACAGTTACTTTTGTTTAATTTAGGAGAGTGATAATTACTTTGTGATAGGTACATAGTTTCAATAAATGTGTTTGTGTGGGATTCATACCAGACCCTAGCATGAGTGGCTTAGTTTCAAAGCACTAGGCAAACAGTTTATGGTTGTCAGATTCTTGCTATAAAATTATTTCATAGACACTAAATTCTACGGGCTTATTTTGATGCCTAAATGCATTGAAAACATGTTCAGCTGTCGGTTGCATATATTATCAATTGGTTGTAGTTGTTCAACCTTGTCGGAGGCTATATGGCTATCTAGACAATACCTGATACAAGTTCGCAGTAACCCTTTCTGTCTGTACCAAATCGCATTTGAGCAGCATGGTAGTGTGCACAACTGGAGGCAGTTGCGGGGAGATTCCAGTGCACATTATTAAAAAAAACAAGTTATAGATATTATATATACACTGCTTTGTGTTGTGAAATCCTATTAAAATTTGTTGACAGTTACATGTCCAATTGTTCTGAAGAGAATACATGATATATTTTCAGGGAGCAAATAGCAAAACTACTTGAAAACGGTTCAGCATACCAATGCTTCTGTACTGAACGCAGACTGAATATTTTACGCAGAGATGCCATTAGGAGCCAGAAGATACCGAAATATGATAATAGATGCCGTAATTTATCCCCACAAGACATTATGGATAAGATGAAAGCTGGGACTCCTTATTGTATTAGATTTAAGGTAATTATCAAGCATTCATACCTTTGTGGCAACAGGTTTGAAAAACATTTGACAGGTTGGTCAGAAACCTGCAGCGTTTCCACCAATCCCTAACAACAAAATTGGAGCTCCATTGTAGTGTCCGGTACAGACTTGTAACAAGAAAGGACTATGTGAAACATGTTTTATAATTTTTAACCCTTTCCTTCACCTTGGGAACCATCTATTGTATATGAGAACATCAGGGGAATCTTCTGTAAATGCAGTCTACTTTAGTGTTCACATAGTAAAATAAACTTTTCAATCATTTTTGGCAAACAGAAAGATAAAAAAAACGATGCCTGCTATATTTGAATAGCACTCGAAGACATTGATGATATATTGAAAATACTTGAGAATTTACTGAGACACTTCATTTACTTTAATGAGATTGATTGATGACAAATTAAAAAAAAAACATACATGACAAAATCCTAAGCTCAATCCCCTCCTTCTGTGATGTGGTATTTTGAAGACCCCTCCCCCGTAAAAAGGAAATGGGTACGTTTCCTAACAACAAATTAAGATTTGATTATCAATTCCAGCTATCATCAGATTGTCAGTTTTTCGACGACCTCATTTTAGGGGGCATAGCGTACGACGTGTCGATCAACGAGGGCGACCCGGTGTTGATGAAAAGCGACGGCTACCCCACGTACCACTTTGCGAACGTGGTGGACGACCACCTCATGGGTGTGACACACGTCCTGCGTGGTGTCGAGTGGCAGATATCTACAACGAAACACTTGCTAATTTATAAGTAAGATTTTGATGATTTGTTCAATACCACCATCACTACCACCGCGACTACCGCCACCACTACCACCATCATTGCCACCACCACTGCCATCACCTCTTCCACCACCACAGCCATCATCACAACCACCGACACTTCCACGAACTCTACTGTTACTGCCACAATCACTGTCACAACCGCCACCGCCACTTCTGCCATCACCACCCCCACCCCCACCTCCTCTACCACCACCTCTGGAAGGTGTACCACTACCACTGTGTGTAAAGCCGTATATAATGAGACAGCGATTTTCTTGGTCCCTCCATTTTACAGAGCTTTTGGATGGACGCCTCCTCAGTTTGGACATATGCCCTTAATTGTTAATTCTGATGGCACCAAGTTGAGCAAAAGACAAAGTGATGTGAGGGTGGAGGATTATAGAAATAATGGTAAGGGTCAGAAGGTAACTGTAAGGTCCAGAAGGTATGTATATTTTAAAAATCCTTTCCACCCGGCCCTTGAACGTTAGCAAATAACAAATCCGTGCATTAAATATTGGTGGTATTTAAATTAAAAATGGGCCAAATTCTCAAGAAACTTAAGATTTGATGACATTGACAAGACATTGGCGATGGTATAAGTATACATGATCATCAATATATTATAGTTCCTCTGTTTGGACACGAGTCTCCTCTCAGAATAAGGCGGTAAAGACCAAAGTCACGCTGGCAAAATTAAATTATTCATAATTGTTATTTCCAGGCATATATCCGCTGGCATTAGTTAATTATATAACGTTATCGGGCGGTGGTTTCGACCACGTGCCCGGCGCTGGCGTCAGATTGAAGACCATGGAGGAATTAGCACAGGAGGTAAAGCTTTTTCTTCAACATTTCATTGCCCCGACAAGCACGTCGCGTTGTGCGTCCGAGATACTGATTGTCTTAATGTTAAAGTAGCGTAAAGCGTTGTTATCATTGTCTCCAAGATTAAATTTAAAATTTTAATATCGTGAAAGGTAACCTAGACCTGATTACCTTTAATTTTTTTTTTTAAATAGTAGCTATCAAAATCAGTTCACCTGTGTACCATACGGAAACACAGACACACATATAAACACGTTAACCTTATATCACTCCTTTTTGCGTCGGGTAAAGTGATTGTTTCAACAGTTTCAGATAGACAAAGTTTCATCACACCCAAGTCGTCTAAATCCAGATTTGCTCGAAGAATGCAATAGATTAGAAATAAAACGACAACTGCAGGATGAGGAACTCACAAAGACCATGATAAGAAAAGTGCAGAAACTCGTCACAGAGAAATACCCAGACGAGAATTTGAATGTATCAGAAGAACACGTTCGAACTGTTTTAAATTGGTCTACCTCTAGACTTACAAGGATAGAGGAGTTAGCATCGTCAAAATTTGGATTCCTATGGATTTTACCTTCAAAAACCACAGACAATATCAATAAAGAAGTTTTTGAAAAAGTTATACAGTTGTTGGATGATTTAGGGGCGAAGGAATTTGAGCAGAGCCACCTCAAGGATCGACTTAAAGATTTTTCGACAAAGAATGACATAAAGTTTCCGGTTTTAATGAAAATGTTGAGGTCTGCGTTAAGCGGGCTCAACGAAGGCCCCGCGGTGGCTGAAATGATGCAACTGCTAGGTAAATGTCAATCGTTGGAGAGAATAAAAGCATTTGTGAGATAATTTCGTTGTTTTCTTTCCATTGTACATAGAACTAACGATACGGAACGTAACCGAACGTAACGGAAAGGTAACCAACGACGACTTTTACGTTACTTGCTGAAAAATCATAGGTAAATAGCAATTATGGGTAAATGCTGCTATTTTACATGGCCCCAGTGGCTTGTGTAGATTTCAACTGTGTAGGTCAGTTAAGCAA
>DWOQ01000246.1:0-12696 GCA_018251115.1 Codatractus alcaeus
GTCTATTTTCATAAGAATTTATTAACTATAATGCGGATTGGTATAAAAATGCTCAATTTTGCCGAATCACCAAACGATAAACACCGATCAATTATGTATAGCATCAAGTGAAACGGTTGGCACAGCCTTGCAAGCAACATGGGCACATTTCACCATGTCAACCAGTTGCCTGCTAGAGTATAAGTCAAAAGACAGCGTATTTAAAACTTTTCTCTAAACTCCAGGAGGCCACAACACGATCATCACTGGAAATGCTAAAAGGCGATGCGTTACAACAACAGTATAAAATTGAAAGACACTCTGTTACAAAACGTTATCGGAATACGCCGCGCCGCCTCTCGACAAACACCTGTAAACGACCACTACATCTTATTCGAATCTAATACATTTCGCCACAATTATAAATAAATAAAAGTAATAAAAAATAAACCCGAGAATTATTCAATAGATCTTATCTAGCGGGACTATTAAGTGGCCGGTGTAACGTGCTAAATTAGATCAAAACTACATACAATAAACCGCGGTTATTGAAGTCGAAACGTCGGTGTTAGAGCAACGTGTATATAAGGCTATAGAACCCTCGCGGTGGTAGAATTCATCACGACCGATACATAAAGATACCGATGGGCGGTACGGTATGGTACGGAAATGCGTGTAGAAATGCCAGGAATCGCTCTTCAATCGCAGAGGAATCGTATTACCGCGAGGATGTTTATCGCTACGTGAATCGCCCCTCAGCAAGACCAGCGGAGTACATTCGACCGTTCTCAGTTGTAGATCTTGATTGCTTTCTCCAAATAGTTGACGCGGGAACGCTTGGGCGTCTTGTTGATATGCTCGAGACCGAGCCACGGCCTCACCGTTGCGTCTGGAAGGGACAGATCTATATTAAATTTTAGCACGCATTCTAACAAGGATTGTTACGTTGCCAACGTTAAAATGTAACAAGAATGTATAAACGATATGTTAAGGGCTAGATAGATGCGACTTACTTGTATTACTGCTTGGTCTGAAGTCGAAAATGTTTACTACCGCCCCTTCGCTGATGTAATTAGGTCTGCCGTTCGTCACTATAGCGAAATTGTACTGAAAAAAATAATAATAAACAATACATGGAAATTCAACAAATACGACAAATACGATTCTATGTACTACATAAGAATAATTTGCTATTGTGAATCTGAAAAGTTTTCTGATTTCGTTTTCTAAAAAAAAATTGTTTCTACACTTCTAACTATATGTATCAATTATTAATTATGTCATATTGTATTTTCCAGTTAGATTTCATCTGTAACTAGTTACCTATTAATATTGATCTTTGTAGAAATAGAAAAAAAATAAATGATTGGATACATCAAATCAATTCGAATCTGATCGGATCAAATCACACGTATGAGATCGGATCGTATCGGATCGGTTATTACCTTTTCCCACTCCTTGTCGGGTATATCGAGTTTCCTCTGCAAACGGTCCTTTACGTCTTGGAAGGGCTCTTGGTGCTTAACGCGCGTGTAGAACGGTATGCCAAACGTAGCGTACACCTGCTTGTGGAAGTGTGCGCACGGCACCAGCATCTCTAATTCCTGATGTCATCAACAAAATTTGTATCTGTACATTCATTTACATGTATATAGTAAGATAAGAAAGATATGCCTATACGAGGCCTTCCAACCTAATCCTCATCCTCCTAATCCCACCTCGGGTAGATTTACAATCCTATTTGAGAATAGGATAGACTGTACGAGGCTACTTACAATCCGGCATACTACACTACATCAATGAGGTCTTTCAAAATTTAGTGCAGGTGGCGCTAGTGTTAAATTACTTAAAACAATCAGCTTACGGTCAAGTTGAGCTCATCCCGTGGAATCTCCTCTATCCGGTAGAGGCGAGGCGGCGATATGGTGACCTGGTCCAGGGTCAGCTCGGGGTCGGGCCCCGGGAGCACCTTGTGACACGACACCTCAACGATCCGCAATCTGCAACCGAACGTACGCACCGTGTGAACATTCCACAAGAAGGAGGAAAGGAAGAAGAAAAATTTTCTCCATCTGAATATGTATATTATAATTCTACATCGCACATAACGGCGCTTGGACCAATTAGCCTTTCAACCGTCGATATAAACTTGTTTAAATGAAAATAACAACCCAAAATGGCAGGTATTTTATTTTGTTTTTTCCTCGAACAATGTAGAGAACGATCCTAGAGAATATAATGGAGAAGCGAATAGAATTGCTGGCATTTAAAAGAAAAATATTTTGTTCAATCGACAACCAGTGATCAAAGTGTGTCAAAGTAAATAGAATTCTTTATGCACACAATCAAACAATTTACTGACTATTAAGTCCAACAAACAATTGTAAATCAAATCTACAGCAAGTCTAATTTCTATAATCTTATCTTATATAACATAACACAAACAGTACTCACTTGCCAGATCCATCTGGAGACATTTCGACAACCTTGGCTGCTTCTTCTAATATATCTGCTACTTTGCCGCCTTTATTTGGATATAAAATTAATTCCTTATCTTCTTTGTAATTTGGACCAACCTGTCAAATAAAAAATACATTAATTTTCGGTAAGTTCATGCTTTTCGTTTAAATACATATTTTATCTCTCATCTTCACGACCACAATTAATTACAGCCCTATACTAGAATCCCTCTGTGGTGGGTACTACGTATTGACACAAAGATATCCCGATACCCAAACGCACAAGAGAAATCTAAATTTATATATAGTTAAAACTCTGTCGCATAGCGAAATTTTAAAATGACTCTCGCTATAGCACACTGAGCAACTCCGACCTTTCGAATCAGAATTTCTGGCTGGCCGAGGATCGAATCCGGAACCCTTTGCGCATCAGACCGGTATCGTCACCTAATCACTGTGCTAACATCATTTATATCTACTTGGGCATACAGCACCATTATAACAAAGTGCGTACTGGCGAGAGAAAACTCGAGTATTTTTAAAATCTATCATTACAATAGGCATCATTACAACACGTGTTAAACATACCCATAAACATTTAAACTGTTTCTTGTTGTCCAATTCGTTAACTTTAATAGATAAAATCTGATAGAACAATTTCTTAGGGCACTTTGGTTTACAGTATACTAACAAATCCTTCAGTATACCGTCGTAAGAGTATCTTAATGGAAGTCCTGGTGTATCCTTGTAACTAAAAAAAAAACAAACAAATCAATCAACAACAAATACATCAGACAAATTAATATATAATCATGGTAAGTGGTAATACTCCGTATTATATTTTTTTACATCAGTACCATTCGTATACAGGAATCTGAACAGTGCTGACTGGGGAGACAGATAATTTTTTTATGAAGTACCAGTCAAGCAGGTTGTCCACCTGATGGCATAGTCATTGCCTACAGATATCTGTGATCAACCACAAATAAGATTAAAGTCCTGAGACCTGAAGCAGTACTAATTGTCAATCCTTAATCCTTAAGCTCCCAAGGTCTCCAACTCTATCACATCACAAAAAAATATAACCGCGATACACATCTCATCCTGAAAAACAGTTATTCTCACTTACTTTTGACATTTAAAGAACTGTATTAAGTATGGATCGACGTTGAGCCTCTGCCCTACCGCCCGCGCCATCTGGTCGTAACGCATCTGCATCGATAATTCCATTGTGAACCTGCGAAATAAATACCATTCGAATATAGCAATTTACAATCTCAATGAAAAAAATATAGCCCAGGGCATTCAGTTTAGCCCTTTTCTTTCTCTTTAGATTCTTAAAATAAATATTTATGAACATTCCCACCTGTCAAGGGTGTCGGGATAAGAAGGGATATAACGACAGGTTTAATAACATCAAGGAAAACTTTCAAACGTACATGTTTTTTGTGTTACATAGAGAATTATTTTTAAGACAAAAGTCTATCATTGTTTCGAAAAGTACTTTTGTGCGACTTCTCATACGTCCTATATTTACACATATAGGGTGAATGCGGCAAACACATCAATCAGCAATACACAATAAATTTAAGATTTATATCTTTTGCACAAACTTTAATTTATGTAATATGTATGTTAGCAGCTAATTATAAAACAATATATCATGTATTGCATATCATGTATTACTTAATTTATGTAATATGTATGTTAGCAGCTAATTATAAAACAATATATCATGTATTGCATATCATGTATTACTAGCGACGCCACGTGGTTCCACCCGCGTTCTAAAACAATTCCACAGCATTTTCCACAATTTCTACTCCGACATAACCTATAATCTAACGTTAAAACTTACAATCAATTTATGTCAGCACGTATACTACAGTCAGGGTTAAGCTTACAGCAGGGATCTCCATTTCCCAATCTCCCCCCTAATAACCAATCAATTTTTATAAATTACAGTAAAACCTTCCATAACAATTAGCTTATCAAATTATTATATTTTATCCCGTGAGACCCCTAAATCTCAATAATTAATGCATTCAAACAAACGAAACTCTTCAGCATTGTAAAATATAAGTATCATTATATTAATACGTGAAACAAAAAATTGGACCCATTTTTACAAAAATTGCGCGGACGGAGGATCATGAAATTTGGTACGCTTATAGTTTATATGTATATGTATGCTAATATTTTTCAACAACATTGCTTATAAAGAACATAAAATAATAATAAATCAATAAATAAAATATTACACACACTACCATGCATTTGACACACATAAACTCAATGAAACAAAACATTCATTCTTTACGTTCGTACTTATAATGACAAGTTGTCAAACAGTCGCACACACTAGAGATTGTTGGCAAAGAACTTTAAAATGTCATATTGACAGGATCTTTGACAGAAAAAAAACCTTAATAACATTCATACATACCATTTATATTTAATAACGGTCTACTTTCGACCGCCCACTGGACCAATAGTATATAGAAATACATCGTACGACACTCACCCGGAATCGTTGGGCACGCTCTTGTCCACAAAGTGCACCTCCACCTTGTAGAATATGTACTTGAAGTAGTCCTGGCACGTAGGCAGCTCGAGCTCGTCGTGCCGGTGGTCCGCACGCTCGAACACGATGATGTCGCCGTCCATCAGCTCGTCCAATACCTGGCCGCGTGCACACGACTCAACCCGAGCGACGCGCCGCGCACGTTGTACGCCCGCAGGCGAACGACGGTACGGTACGGTGCGGTGCAGTACAGTACGGCATAGTACGGTACGGCACTTTATAGCACTATACTATACTATACTATATCACCGGCACGATGTGCTACGATCCGTTATGTCGTAGGATCGTCGTGAGAATAATAAATAATAAGTGATGTTGAAACGTTTTTGCAATTTTATAAAGTAACGATTATTTTTGCACATTATTTACTATATTTTAACGGAATTTAATCTAATATCAGTTCAACATAAGACATTTACAACTTGTATTACTTATTATTCTTACTGCACAATACAATACGACAGCATTCGTCAGGATGTATATTAATTTAATTACATTGAATCGTGACTGCGATTTATATAGTCGTAGCGTTCTTTCATAAGCCGATTTAAGCCCGGGGAAAAGGTTTTATTTACCTGCCCTTTTAACTTCTAACCTCATATATTAAACTAACGATTCCTCCACAGCACTAAGTAGTACATATAGCATACCTTTGAATGGTGTCATTCTGTAAATAACGGCACTATATCTATGTCTCGGTACTTAATTTTAATGTTTGATTCGATTCATTTCTTTCAGAGACAATCTCATTCACGCCTAGATTTAAATACTTATGCAGATTTCCAAACTTGTAATATGAACATATGTTTATTAACTTTTGTTTATACGCAAGGATTGATCATAAACTATGATTATCAGGGGCAATTAAATAAGCACATTTAAGTCTCCTAACCATAATACGCATATCTTACGTACACACATTTTCTGCGTATAAAATAACCATAATAATACTAAATAGAAATGAATCGATTCAAGCAGCAATTGAATAAGATGCAAGATGAAGCCGAAAGCGTGCCTTAAATTTGATATTTCATTATCATTTCATTATATTTCAATTATATAAGCAACTAAGCGAAAATAATCGTAAAAACGTCAATACCTCTCGATTCATACCTTCCCCAGAAAGACATGTTTGCTACAAATTGATCACTGTCACAGATTAGCGGAGAGAGACTGGCATATTATATATAAATTATACTTTAAATAATAATAGTATATACAGCACATTGATAGCCAGTAAAACTGACTTGCTGACTACTGTTCTTTCTAATAAATATCACTTATTATTATACAAAATTCATTAATACAATAGATTTGCAATTGACAAATGTAAATTAAAAAGCTATTATAACTAACTAACATAAAATTATTACATGTTATACATTTTATAACAAAATTGACAGTGGTGAATGGTGCATTATTCGTATTTAACTTTAGGTACCAATATGTAACTGATTAACATATCTGTATATAGGAATATATATGTTCTGTTCCTTTTTATATGTTTCTGAAATAAATTGCCAAACTCCACGTGCAATAGTAATTAATTTCAATTATCAATATTAATAAAATCATTATAAAAATAAATAACCCTTCACCACCTGTCAAACATCAGTGTTTCAACGACTACATTTTGATTTTAAATGAATGAAAATCAACTGTACATTAGAAGGCTTAAGACTATGTAATGGGTGATGGCGTAAAACTGATTAATAATACCTTTTCGAGAGGATCATTGTAGTTGTTTATTTTCTCAACGTAGTCAGGCTTGATTTCTTCATACAACACGAGGGGTGTGTCGGGTGGGAAACCTGACGGAACGAGAGAAATATATTAGGTTATTTAACATCATATATTATAAGCACCCAAGTGTTTACGGGTAAATAAATTAGTACTATTACTCGTACTACTAGTATCTTTAAATACTCATGTCTGTTAATTACTGATCCCAGTTAGAACAGAAGTACTCTGTAAGTTGATTATAAACGCGATGCTTTGGTGAACTAAATAGGAATACCTCACATTAGTATCTCTGTCCTATCAATACCCTGCTAAATCTAAACAAGTTTTTCAACACTGTTAAATAAGTGGTCCCGACGACAAATAGTAAAAATAGAACTCTACGCCAGGGATTAGCTATATTTTTCGATATTATCAGTGAAATATTGCTATTAAAGTAAAACGTGTCGATATTTACATATCGATAATCATAAGTAAATATCGAAATATCGATATTTTAACAGGATACCGTTTTAGTTTCGTTTAAAATCCTCCTCGTTTTTGCCATTATTTAATAACCTAACCTAACATAAAACTAGCATCCCATAAATGTTAATCATCCACATAGAC
The DNA here is from genome assembly GCA_018251115.1 of Codatractus alcaeus. NCBI lineage: Eukaryota > Metazoa > Arthropoda > Insecta > Lepidoptera > Hesperiidae > Codatractus > Codatractus alcaeus. Next base: position 7,372 of record DWOQ01000246.1, read on the forward strand.
TAAAAAGAATCCCATAGTTCGTAGTCGATAATATAAAACTTAAAGTATCGATATCAATATTGATATTATATCAACAACAATTAACAACTCATAACAATTAAAGCTTAATACACACCCGCTCGTTTGTTGAGTATAGGTATGAGATCGGCCGGCTTGCTCGCTATTGGCAGATAGTGGTGTCCGCAGTAGTGTATACGCTTCTGTTTCGGGTCGTAGAACTTGAAGAACAACACGACGTCGTTTTCCTTGTCGAAGGGCGGTAATGCACTGAAGCCAGAGTCAGGGGGCAACATCTCCAGAAATATGTTCCATGGGTTCATGTTCTCGGAGACATCGGCCACGGTCTTGTTCTGATCATTGAGTATGTCGAGGCATGTTGGTCTGCACGTCTGTTGGCAAGTGGGTGATGAGTTCGGTTGAATGATGCAATAATATTCTTTAACATATCAATAATTTTCACTAAAAAGCTTGTTGAATTCGATAACTATTACCCTTAATTTTTTTTTTCGAATTATACAGTTGTTGTTGGCCATAGTGGCATTAACAGCTTCCCCGGGTTTTTTTTGAGGCGAGCTCCTGACGGGACTCAAGCCTGGGGGGACAAAAGAAGGGAGGGATAGTTTTGGTCCCCTTGTCCGGGTTCCTTGACCATCCGCCTTCGCTAGTGGGAGAGAATGTTACAGACCCAAGGAAGTTCCGGACTCCTGGCCGTTTATTCAATTGGGATTGCAGCTGACCCAAGGGCACCTTGACATATTTTTCTAAAATCACCTGATTAGAGCGCGCACTGAACGGCCAAGGGCGCAAGTGTTTGAGCGGGTAACGGAAGTTCTCGGCCAGCATCTCCATCAGTTCGGCCACCGTGGCCTGCTTGCGTACACGGAACACCCTGTAGTGCGCCCTCTCGGGGTCGTAAAGGTCGTTGCCCTGGTGCCCGTCGAAGGCCTCCTCCAGTACCACATTCACGTTCATGTACAGATGCGCCTCGTTGCGCTCTTTGCGACGAATCTGAAACGTAAATCGATATGTTTCATAAGAATTCTCTCAAAACAATGTTCTAGACACAATGACATTAAGCGATACAGCTAATAAACGATAATTGCAATTATAAAATAAAAAATTACTTTTTTTCTTCTCTTTATTGAATGAATCTTTAAGAATCACGCTTCAAGATTTCACAAATTTATTAATACACTGGCACATTTACTGTACTAAGAACTACATTATGCAACCAATGTTTTCGACCACGTTGGACTTAGACCAACACAACCCATCAAGGATTTAATATGATTAATCAATATCAATGTGAAATTCTTTACAAATAAATCCGTACCAAGAAATAAACCTTGTATTTAAAATTCATCAGAAACATATTTCAAAAGCAAAATATTACTTACATACCAAAAATAAAATTAATAATTAAATTAAATTAAATTAAAAATTAATATTTTTTATCTATTTAAACACAACTTACGGTTTCAATTCGCTTTTCCTCTGCAAGTCTTTCACTAAGCTCTGTGGGTATATCGGGCTGTGTTACCTCTTGTAACACTGTTTTTAACTGTGAATCCCTGCAAACAAGTATATGATATAGAAAATTCACTAAGTGAAATAACTAATAGTGAAGCATATCAGCATAAAAGATATTACTCACTATGGCCCAATTGATATGTAAAATTAACTCCTAAAAATTACCATTAGAATAGATCTTCATCTTAAAGAAAATCTGCCATATTGTAGTGATGTTCAAAGGTTAATGTATGCATTCCACTTTGTATTCCACCTAGGTATATGTGTTATTTTTATTTCAAAATAAAACCAAACCATAACACAATATATTAATGTGCATATTCGCCATCAAACAAAGTTCTAATTACTAAAACAGTTTGTTACACTCGTAATCCCACAATAACATGTAGTGTTGTGGAAGACAAAGGCACTAACACATGCACCACAGACATATAAATAGAGATTTTTCGATCGATCGATCGATCAATCAGTCAATCGATAGATCGCTCAATCAAATTTATATTATTTTGTTCAAGCATTCATGGAAGACTGACCTGATATAAACCAACATGTACGCGTTGGTACAGTGGCGTACTGTGAGCGCCATATCCTCATCGTGACCTCCATAGTTGTACTCAATGGCTTCTTGCTTCGTGCATCTCGACACGACGTCATCGTCGAACTTGCACCACTAAGAACGGAATATAAAGATAGAAACAAAATATTCTTCATTTCATCATACACTACAATGTTAAAGAGTATAGTAAAGGATTAAATATGCGGTCACATTTCCATCATCAACAATCTATCACAATCCCAATGCTGGGCGAGGATATATTTTTGATAAATAATAGCGGTGAACCGCGTATAGCCCCGCGGCTTGTGTAGATTTCAACTGATCTACAAAGTTAAGGAACGCTGGGCGCGGCCGGTAGTTGGATGGGTGTCCGCTAGTGGAAATTTTTTATGAGCGCTGTCAGGAGGAAGCTATGCTTTATGCTGCAAGATTGTGTTAACTTGTTTTCAGGAGTAACATTGGATCAGTAATCAACGTCAAGTAGAACTATTAGTAGTAGAACTGAAGTTGATTACCCATAAATATTTGTACATTACATTTAAAAAATTATATAGGTTTAAAATAATAGTACCGAATTACGAAAACCAACGAAGCTTTTATAACCCAAAGCATAACCACGAATAAATTGACACTTCATTCATGGAAATCAGATGAGTTGTTCAAGCGCTACGATGGAACCTACACAAACATACATAAAACTTCTCCAACCAAAACTTTGGTTCTAGCTTCGGCGTTTAAAGTAATAAAGCTCAAACAAAACTCATTAAAACAGCTACAATCTATCCATACAATCTAGTCCCGAATAAATGATAATTAAAATACATGAATAAAACACGAGCTCATACATTGCTGACCTTCCCATCGCCCTTCGGATTGATAAAGACGACGTAATGTCCGCCGTGGTTGTCCCCCGAGTGCACTAGTACAGCGTGAAGTGTGTAGTCCGCGGGTGTCTCCGGCTTCTCTTGGAGATACGCGTCCAAATTGATATGTTCGTAGAATTCGAATCTGTGAAACGTTATGTTTTTTCATGAATATTGATATAGTATGGTATAGATCAGTAATTCCCAAAGTGGACTCTCTGGAGTCTAGGGGATACTCAGCAAATTCCAATCGTTTCATCTATCTTCACATTTCTTAGTCAATGAGTTTTGGTAATTTGGTTGAAATGTAACAGCAGGGGTTTCACCGAAATCAATAAAAATTTAGAATTAAAAAAAAAGAAAGTTTGTGAATCTCTGGTATAGATTTTAAACATCACAATAGGTAACAGTTTCTATGTTCAACAGCAGAATATAGAAAAAGGAATAAAGCAAACGTTATTTCAAAATTATCCTATATGTTTAACTTACATAACTTTTCATAATGCTTCAATATGTAGGATATAAAGTGCACTAAGTAAACATCAATCCAATTATTAAATCATTATAAAATCTAAAGTTAAATGAACCTCACCTATCATTAAACTTGACTGAGCTGTCCGTGATAGGGTCATACTGGAACCGCATGAGGTGCAAATGGAGTACGGGCGGGAACGACGCGAATATCACTCCCTTCTCCGCCTCTTGCAAGCCGTGTTCGCCCGCGTCGTACTTGTTCTCGCCGTCCAGTGTCTCCGTACTGATGTAGTCTTTGAAGGATTCGTCGACTATAAGAGAATAGAAACTATTTGTAAAATCATACACAAACCCGTATCTATGTCGATGTGTAGATGCTGTTGGCCATAGTGGCCTTGAGAGCTTCACCGGGTTCTTTGAGGTAAGCCCCTAACAGGGCTCAAGCCTGGATAAATTGTAATTCTCAGACTAAGACTATCACTTGGTCATCGGGACGACATTATGTACCTAACAACTATTGGTTCAATACGCATAGAGTTTCAGGTTCGACCGGCGATACTTCTACATAAAAACTACAATTCATTTAAATTTATGTTCTAGATCTTGATGTTTATGTATCTGTCTTTGTACATACTTGATATACTTGAATAAACTAATCCTAGTATTATATAGGCTGAGTAAACAAAGAGTTATTTGTTTTATTTTGACATTATTGTTACTATACTTACTATTCTTCTTTCCTTTGATGTTAAGCTGGATATCATAAAACGTTTCCACCCGAGTGCTGGACACGTTGACGTTCTTGCATTTGATGTATGACGTCATTTTGCCCTCGAACAGCCGAGGCACGGTGCCCTCGACGCAGGTGCCCTTCATTTTACTCTCCAGTTTGTCCAACAGAACCTAGAAGTAAATAAAGGTATTTACTAATAGAAGTAATAGTAGGAAGAGTAATACAAAAATATGCACAGCGTATGAGCATGTCCTTCTTCATCATGTGAACGTTGAGACTAGAAGACTACTACTAGACTAGAAGTTGAGTGAGAAGACTAGAAAGGATTAAGCCCTTGGAGTTAGTGTACTGCAATTACAACCAGTGAAACATAATTAGTGTTTTTATATATAAACACACGAAGAAAGTGACTTCCTCTTAACAGACACTAAGTTAACGCAATGAACATGCACTTAAGTCAAATTAAAATTACTTATCAGTCTTATTTAGTACATCTCAATATGAAGAGAAAAAAGTTACGCGAGTATAAAATATTAAAATAAGACCTATAGTTATAAAATCACATTCGTTCGAATGAACCATTTATGTTTGTGAACTGTTTATGTAATTTTTATTTTGATTCTTGTCTATTTTTCCATAATAAGTTAGGACGCAATATAATTCGTGGAACAATTTCGCATTGTACACGGACAGTGCATAGTTTACACGTGTTACAATATTCAAAGTACCTAAAAGTGAAACAGAATAACGTAATAATTGTTCGAATCTGACAAGCTTTTGGAAGCTTGTCAGATCCGAACAAAAGTTTTCATACGCCCGTCATATAAGATCGAGCAAATAACTTGATACAAAAACACATTGAACTGATCCCTTATCTTAGAGCTGTAGGGGGGGGCATAAGTATAAGGCAACATAACATATTAAGCTCCAAACGTCAACCTCAAGTCTGTAGTACAACCTCATATGAACGGATGTGTAAGATGTATTGGCGGAGGTGTAGGATTCATAAATCAACGAAAACATTTAACATCTAATTAGGATACAGTGCGTTGATATATCTTATTAAGAGGTCATTTTCATTGGACGATAACACGGTCGATATAAAGCATGCGGGGAGTCCCTGCATACGAGATAACGACTAATTAAAGTGCGTTGTCAATATTTAAGTC
>DWOQ01000247.1:0-12689 GCA_018251115.1 Codatractus alcaeus
CTTACAAAATAACCTCAAAAAAGTACATACATGATAACTGATTCATGACTGTAAAATGTCGTTCGGCCACCGGACTACTAGCATTTTTAAATCTAATGAGATCATACTTTACGAACCTGACTTGCTTTTAAGCTCTTTATGAAGCACTTTTTAACTACATAAACACTCGCGCGTCAACGCGCATGAGTGCGTTTCACTCTCGTCTTATTCCATGACAAATGAATCGCAATTACGGTAAAATAACAAATATTCTCGACGAATTTTTATAGACCACAAGTAATAACATATTCTTTATGGGTGTGGTTTCTGAACGTCTCAAGCTGTTAAACATATTAGGGAACACTTTCAGATATTCATACACGTGTACTTTTGCGTATAGGTACCTATAATATTATACTTGGATACTTTGTTGAATTTCTCTTCTGTATATCAGTCATAATCTACTTTTTGTGCCCACTGGATGCCGGGGGGAGTGGGGTAGGGGGGCCTGCGAGAGTTGGTGCCTGGATGCAGGCGTATTCAGGGTTTCATACCACCCCTACTGGCCCCCGCCCGCCCACCTGCCTAGGACCTATAACAATATGGAATCGTAATATTTATTCGGCAATTTATGCTCTTAATGACTGACTCGATCTTAATGACCGTTGTGCGGAACTTTTCTTATGCGAGTCCAAGTCCTACTAGGACTATTTTACTTAAATGATATTTTTAATTAAGCTTTTCTCGATCAATTGTACCTGATTTGTTGCACATCCATAAATACACCACAAATATATCACTCGGGGTGGTGCGGTGAAAGGAGGCGAGGGGGACCCACATGCCCGACTCGGACCTCAATAGATGCTACCTATAACTTTATTTCTGTTATATCGTTTGTGGTCTAATTGTATATTAATCTATTTCTATAAAAGGTTTCCAATACATAAATGGTAAAGGAGGTTCAACTTTTCATATGAGCTAGTAAAACAAAGAAATATTCTTATTAATAATATTAGTCTCAAGTAACTACGTTTTAACTTGCAATACAAGCGAAAGACACTTTCTGTGCTTATTAATATCAAATCTGAACATAACTACATGTATGCGTTTTCACGCATCCAGGGCGTGGCCTCTTTGTTTTTTAAGCTTTCGTTGTCTAGTTCCGAGAATTGTGTACTGAATCTCTTAGTGCGCTTTAAAAGTCAAAGAAACTTGCGATTACACTGTGTACAATTTATCTTTAAAAAACCATTACTGTCTCATTTCCGGCACGTGAGTCATAAAATTATAAATATATATATATGCATAGACCAAGTCATAACAGTTTAGAATCTTCTTCTCTTATCATTGTCAAGTGATTGGTTTCTTTTTAATTGCCGTCTGTAACAAGGCAGGCTGTATTGTTGAACCGTAATAGGTAGACACTTAAAATTTACAGAGAGTGTGTAGCCACTAGCCACACAAAACAAAACTTTAATATTATAGTTTAAGTTGTTGTCAGTTGACATACATTACACTCGGAAAATTCTGTTACAATATAACTTCTAAAACGTTCATACATAAAAACCGGCTAATAACTGTGAATTTTCGTTCGCCACGAATCTATTGAGGCCATACTTCACGAACCTGACCTGCATTGAAGCTCGTTATGAAGGACTCTCCCACTACATACATACACTCGCACGTGAACAGGCATGAGTGCATTTCACTCACGTTGTATTCCATGACAAAGGAACCGCAATAAAAATGAAACAATGAAACATCGAAGAATTTATAGAGACTACTAGTACATACATATTATTTAGGGACGGTGTTCCTGAACGTCTCAAACTATTGAGCATATTATGGAACTCTTGCAGATGTCATACACATTTACTCGTGCTACACGCACGCTATAACATTATACTTAGGTATTATTTTGAATTCGTCCTTTCGTATATTATTCATATTCTATGTTTTGTGCACACTGGATGCCAAGGGGGTGTGGGGTAGGGGTGCTGCGAGAGTTGGTACCTGGATGCAGGAGTATTAAGCTCTCGTACCACCCCAACAGCCCCCCGCCCGTCGACCTGCCTAGGACATAAATCAATATTGGATCGGAACATAACTACGTATATTTATGCAGTTTGACGCAACTTGGGCGTGGCGCCACAGTCACTTACTGGTACTTGACGTCTTGATTCTTATATTATAGCCGTCATAATCAACCCTTTATGACCCACTGCAGGACTGGGCCATAAAACAATACGTTGGCCAAGTGCGTAATACCATACCAGTAAGAACTTTTTATTTATAATATATAACAATATAAATTCATACACTATCTATCTGAGCTCCTATTCTAATATTTCATAGCTGAAGAAATTATATATTTAAACGTGCAGTCCGATTTGAACAAATCTCTCTGAAAGCTATAGTACATTTTTAGAAGAACGTTCAATCTGCAACCGGTGTTTCAGCTTGACCTCTGTTTAATATGCCCCATATATTTTATCGAGGGAAAATGGGAAAATTCCTTTTTAAACTCGGATAAAACAGGTTCTCATGCCAAATATTGAAAAAACTACGTTAAAAAAGTAATTAACTTAGTATTTGGTATAAGGTCCACACATAATTGAATTAATGCTTCCTTATTAATTGCATATCCATAAATATGTTGCACAATGTCCGTTATAGTACTTGTCTGCGACCACTTGGGGTGGTACGGTGGTGGGTGGCTACGGGGGCAGGCGACGAGGGGGACCCCTGGCAATTTCCAACCTCGTTTTTTTAATTCGTTTTCTATTAACTCTCTTATATATAAAGATATTTCTATAGCAGGTTTCTGATTTAGAAATAGTAAAGGGTGGTATAAAAAAGGGTATACCACCCTTTACTATTTTTGCTTCAATTTTTCATATGATTTAATAAAACAGAGAAATATTCGTAATAATAATATCGATCCTGAAATTAGTAGGTTTAACATAAATTAAAACGAAAAGCACTTTCTGTGCTTCGGAGTATGCTTTCTGTAGGTCGCGGTAGTTATCATCGCGTAGCAATTTTTTTACTTTGACATAGGCCTTAGCACACACTTATTCCAATGTATCCAGTTTGACACTGCGTGTATACTCAATTCGTAAAGATGATTTTAAGTCATAAAACCAACTGTTGAATCTGACTGCCCCCAGCGGATGATGGAAGCCCCCTTAACCTTAACTTCTAAATAGTAATAAAACAGTATTATATATGCTATTTTTAACCGCTTACATGATAATTCTTGCACCATGGTCTCATAAAAAATACTAAAAAGGTTCGTTATTTAAAGCTGTATAAAAATCCTATCGAAATTATTCTATCTTGTGCTATCTTTTATGAAATACATGTATTATTAGCGTTTTACGTGTCCCTTTAAAAAAAGCTAAAAAAGTTTCTAAAAAGTAACGAAACATTGCAAAGCAGTGCTGCATTTATGGCGCTCATAATAATTATGTAATTTACTTCGATCAAAATATGTTTATACAATTTGTAAATGTCGTCGATGTGTCGCTTTCTTTGTGTTGGTGTCTAGATGCCGGCTATACTTAAATACGAGGCGAACATCTTAGTCCTCAGGGCTAGCTACGCATCTGTGATCAAACTTGGTATGATTTAATTGTACCTAGGGATGATTACTAATGTCCATGGGCGACATTGACCATTTACCATCAGGTGCACTGCATGCTCGTTTGCTACCTTTATACGATAACGATTAAAAAGGAGGTATTGACCATATACAAAACGGAGAGAGGTGAGATTGTTGACATTATAATGGACAAGAGTTTCATGAATTTTAACATTACTTCTGAAACAAATGTCGACCTTACAAAATTAAAGATTTATTGAAGATATTTACGCAGCACCATTTTGAAAAACCTCACACAACAATGATATTAAGTCATAACATTTCGCCCCGAAACATAAATCTCACACCGTCATTAGAGACAAGAACGGGAAGCTGGACGAGGACGTTCCTCAGAAGAAAGGCCCGATACTATAATGAATTCATAAAAATACGCGCGTGAAAACTTTTTCCCACTACACGAATTCTTGCTAATCTCGCCGACTTATTTGGGGGCACACATACACAAGCGATAAACGAGTTTAAATCGCGGCCCGCGGACGAGACAAGCATGTCATTAACTGACCAACCACTTAGCACCTCGAGAAACCCATCTTGCGACTACGACACGTTTATCTACCAGCAATAAGGAGCAAAGTCCTTTGAACACCTCCTCCGTGGAAGTCGTAATAAGTTTGGCGACAGCAGATATTGGATTGACATATCTTGAAGTCAATCTAGCGTTTTCAAGTTTTTCAAAGCGATCGAAGATTACAGAACGCGAAGTGCTTGCATTATCACAACACGGTAAGGCCGTTTGACGCTAATTGTGAACTTTTTTAACAATATCAATGTGTAAGTATTTAATCATACCGATACCGATATTGGCGCCGATTTTATCACCGATACATAACTAATCTTACTTTTCAAGCACAATGATATTTTATATCCAAATTTAAAATAATTCACATAAGTATTTCTTAAGCTTTTGAATAGATTAGTTCCGTTGCTGCAGATTTGGCTGAATAATTAAATGATTTTGTATTTCCTGAATGAAGATATCATAGATTTGGATTTTTATAATGAATTTCTTATTTGAACGAAAAAAAAGTTAAATTAATCGAATAAACAATACTTCTAAACAAATAATAAACTATAATTTTCTATAAATATCGATATCGGTATCGTATCGTAATGCATATATCGTACACAGACACATTCCTATATTCAAATACGAGTATATAATCTGGCGAGTCTATTGTCACAGCTATAAAATGCATTCGTATGAAAATAAAACCAAACGTGATATACATTTATAATTATTCATATTATCGTGAATGAATAAAATAAATCAATTAGAATGCAAACACATTGAAAATAAAAAGTATTTAAATGTGTCTTGCATATTCATATTGGTTAACTATTTATGACATAATCGACGATCAGTGTCACGAATTACAGTATCATTTAAATAGATTAGAATCAAATTAAATAGTTTTATAAGAATCGATTAACAATAAGGGAATAAAATTCGTAAGAATAAATTGCGATTTTTCTTACGAAATATTAAAAACAACTTCCTTGTTTCGTCCAACTAATTGTATAGTAGTTAATTATATTGCACACATCTTTACTACAACTACTAAATAGAACTCGCTAGAAATAGTCCAAAAAATCCTCTCCTCAATCCCAAATAAACCAACACGACAGCCGAAAGCAGTGTATAAAATCCCTCCCAATTAGATGCGTTTCCTTGCCAGCGTGCCTGACAAGTTTGAGAGCCGCCAGCGCCGCGTCCCCATCTGTCACGGCGGTCACACGTCAACCGCCTCCCGCTGTTGCACGCCTGGTACCGTAATTATAGAAAGCGCTAATTAATTAGCAGATACACATCGTTCGGCTTTCATCTTAGCAACAAGTAATTGAAAAATTGGCAATAGCCCCCAGTGTTGTCGCGAGGCCTCGGTATAGGTTATCGATCATTGTTGTGTAGAAATTAACCGGGCTGGCCCAATCTATCGTTACCGATGTATTATGTCACATCTAAACAAAACTTTGTATCGCACGACTAAATAAATCGAATTTACACGTAGCGCGAAGCTGTAGTAAAATGTAAACTTGTTCTATCTTTGTAACGACTATACATTATAGGAAACAAGTCATAAATTACGCGTTAAAAGCATTTAAAAGTACAGAGAACCTCGTTCTTGAGAAAGTGTCACCCAAATCGTGCGTATACATAATACAGACGTCATGATTAGAGGACGGCTGATGATAAACTGCGAGCGAGCAGTGACAATTCACGTACGAACGTGACAGCGACATACGACACGGGACGAGTGCGAAAAGGTCGGCGCATCACACGCGAAGTATAAAAAGCGAGGCCGTTGATTTTATAATTTATTTGTTACACATTTGTCGTTGCGTGAAGATCGGGAGATACATGGGCTTTTTGTAGACTAGTGGGTAATACGCATCAGATGTGATTTGGGGGATAATTTATGGTGTTTGTACAGCGGATGTCACTGCGCACGTTGTCGTAAACCAGCACTTTATTGAAGACATTACGGTACGAGAAACGGATAAGTAACCGCAATGAGCGTCGTAAAACGCCTACTAGGCAGGTACTCCGACATTTTTAACGAGGCAAAAAGCTTCCTGATTTGCAGTACGTAAAAACTGAATACTAGTGAAGTACCGTGTCGACACTGATATATTGAAGGGGAAGAACACAAAATTGACACATATTTCTCTAAACAAATACTGCTCTAAAGGGTTATTTTGTCAATACTGAATGTGCAATCACTAAATGCTTTATGCATAAAAACTATATTTATAATTTCCTTCTCCGGTATATGATCCGTTTATAGCACCTGAGAGGCCTAAAAGCTAAACTTGTCGAGGATAGCCCACGGTTTAACGAAATATGCTTACTCAGTGCACTAACTATATTTATCGTGGCTAATTCTCGCAGTTAGTCAAGTTTTAGCATGGTTCAGAAATCAATCAAGTCCGTATTAACCGCGGCCCGTTCGCGCCAACTCGCTGTCTGACGCGACGCGGCCGCCATATTTCAACGCGCTTTGAGATATAGACCCCGTTTTATCAATGCATCGTCGCGATTATTTCGATGATTTATATCTAATTATTATTGCATGTTAATGACGTTTTCACGGCGCATTCGCAGCGTCGCCGAGGCTATTTGCTTTTTAATTTATGTGTTCAATATGGAAACGCCATTTCGGTTTCGATTGATGTGCGATAGAGCTTGTTATATATCTGTATCCATTCAAATCTCAGACATCTCTACAAATAAACCCACCTCTGCACATATAATTAAGCTGTACGGTTTTCGCGTTTGTACATTCGGAATATTTGCGAAAATTAAACTAGGAAAATAAAAATATCGATAGATTGTCTTTATTAGAACTAACTTTTAAAGCCGTGTAATATTTATTAGCTCATATTTTGTGTGTTCCGACACACTCGGCTCCGTTCGACTTAGAGAACTGATAAATAAGAACAACAATATCAATAGAAATAAACGCGTATTTTCTGTTTTTACTATTTCTTGTTATGACTAAGATGATTTGTATTATTTTTTTATATATTCAACATAATCATTTTCTTTCATCGCTTTGTCTATTATAGATGAGAGTTCTGTAAAATGCTAAACAATTAGTAGTGATTTTTTTAAAACTATAGTTGCATCCCAGTTATAATAAAGGGCGTCTGTAAGACACAAAAATCACAATACTCTCCCGAGTTGAACGCCCTGAAGCGATTCTGACAGTTTACGCGAGTACTCGGATAAAATATAGCTCGCGTCAGACTGGGAGGGGTGTCCACGGGGAGGGGGTGTTCCGCAAATAACCGCCGAGCAAAACAATGCTCATGATATTGGCGTATCAGTTATGAGACGGACATTCGAGCGTGCAAGACGATCCGAGATGCATCTCCTGAATTATCTACTGTGATCTCGGCCACAGAATCTAGATTTGCATATTTATAAATTCATTGGCTACGGAAGACATTCGTTAGGACGACTAGACAAGGTAGTTACTTTAACTGAAATCTCACAAATGTCTCTCATTTTGGTTTAATAACATGATGTTTGGTAAAATAGCCTGGGCCGCCATTGCGTACTAATATATCAACAAAAACAGCGGAAACAACATTATTCAGGACAGTACTCGTAAATTTGGTGATAATTAGGAGAGGTACCGCAGAATATCTCCTATCGTATAAGATGTACCTCTCTCTTTAATGCTATTAGCTACCACTTATTCATAAAAAACAAATCTGAACTTGCCAGAAACATCAACAAGCGTCATTCTTCAACATGTGGCTGCATTTTTCGAGCATCTCGTTCATTTCGTCCATTCCACAACATTCGCACCGGAGCAGTAACGAGACAAAGAGACATGGCGGCTATATCGGGTGCTTATACATAATAACAAGAACGTAGGACAGACGGACGGACGAGCGACAGCCGCGAGCTATAAATAAGTAATGCGCCAACATTTTATTATTATCATCATAGCCGAGCACGTGCGCCACATTCCGACTTACTGGCAGCTTCTGAACCCGAATAAGCACCCAGACGGAGACAATCACCGTTTTATACATTTTACGCTCCTGCCAATGCAACAAGAATAACAACTAATAAACTATTTTCTTTAATGAAATCGCAAAACAGTTAGGTCTCGGTGACAATGGTAATCTGGCTAGAATTCAGATGCAATAACAATACGTTGCCGGGTGAGTGACATTTTGCGAGCAGTCACCGATCTTCAATGGTTTTGATGGTCTAATTGGAAGGTCGAAAGGATAAACTAATTTGATTCACTTCAACTCGATATTAAAGTAGCACTTAACATTGCATTGGGCTAGGTCATGCCATAAACATTTACGTCAAGATCGACAACGTTCCCATCGTGTCGTATACCAAACATGTGATTTCTAACAACGCCTTCAAAGGTTGCAATTTTAAAACGTTCGCAAATTTCCCAGAAATCTCCGATAATAACTTCCCTGAGAAGACGGCCGGCAAACTATATCATCTCTTTGTTTGCATATCAAGTTAACTGCATGCGGCTCGCGTTACGTGCGGTCGGTTAAACCGCTCGCCTTCACCCTGCGGTCTATTTGCAACCGTCGCCAAGGTACTCGCCTCATTGATTATTGTTTTAACGGACAATTAAAATTTGATGACCACTTCAGCTTCGGTCATCTTCGTCTCACTACGTATTAGCGCCAGGCGGTTACGCCAAGGTTGTGTATCCGGGGATGGCGGTCGATCCGATTTCGACTTGAACCGCTCCGCGTAGAACGTCTTTTGAGTTGCGTGGGAAGTTTGTTATGACTCTCTTGAATGGTAGTGTACCGAGAGTGTGGGGCCTAAGCATCAATAAAAATAGTCGTAAAACCAACACTTTGAAGCTCAAAATGCACTCTAATCTAAAGCGTTAGAGTCGTCATTCTAACCGGGACCGAGTCGAGCAAGGAGCGCGTGAAATAAAAATCATGCGTATGCACACATTCGTTAAGAATTGACACTTATTAAGGGGGATAATTTTTTTTAATTGGCATGACGACATCACTTTATTTAGTGCTGACCGCTCACTCCGAGTTTGTTTGATTTGGAATTCTCTTCGTTGGCCACGTCAATCATGTTCACACTCTTTGTTTAAGGAATTAATTATTTCCAGTGGGTTTTTTGTCCCAAGACACAAGTAATGCTTGCGCACGTGTGCCGTCAGTGAAGTTCGCACACATGCAAGCAAGCGGCTTTGGACGTAGAGACAACATGACGAGATATGGTATGGCCAACTGGAACATTTATGCCTCGATCATTAACATACAAAGTTACAAGCCATTTAAAAGCTCGACATAAACTTAGATTGTAACAAACAAAAAATATTCCATACTCCACAAAGAGTCAACAAATTCTTAGTTGAGAATTATTAAGTTGATGCATATTTTACTAAAAAAAAAGAAAGTAAATTAAAGTAACAAAATAATTAGAATGTCTCCTACGTTTTATCCTTGAACATTACAACATACCCGACACTCAACTATTAGAAACCTGCTCTATAGATTAGCCTCAATTTGGAGTAGAATAAAAGCTAGCATAATTAAATTAATCCGGAGATAATAGTCAGAAGTCATCTTAAATTGAAACGAAGAACGAGTCCGTTATCGAGTGGCCAGGAATAATTGTGAGCAAATCATAAGTCGAACCGTTCCAAATTCAAATTGCCCGGTTCGGATTGAGAATAGCGCGCGATTGGCCGCCGAGCGCGTGACCAATCGCTAATTAGAAAATGTGTTCGGATGTGCTTTTACGGAAGCCGATCGCTGTTCTCTAATTAAATTTTTAAACGAATTTCTGATTTCGAACGCGCTATTTCCACTTCTGGTGTTACTGTGGCCAGTTTTATTGCGGACGTTTTTAATTGTGAAGAAGCAGTAGCCGCTAACGGTCTCCGAAATAACTCTCCGCATATCAAAACAACTCCCAATCGAGATTGATTGAATTCTTAATTGATGCAATAGGTTATCAGAAAACATTCACGAACTCATTGATACGACTATTGCCTTTTGTGAGTAACAAAATGCTGTTTGCAAATTGGTTTTTGCTGTTGCAAATGAATAATTCAATTGAAATTTTTGGTCCGGTTGAGGAAAACTCTGCGTGGGGCCTTGCTGCCTGTCAGTCCCAAAACCTGGTGCAATGTGAGAAAACAGTTAACTGTATAAATTTTAGAACCAAAAATAACCTATCGTAAATACATTTGAGACGAAGTATCCACAGAATCAAGATCTAAGATAGATTCAAAGATTTCATTATGATTATGTGATCATGGACTTCTGTACAAGAGATAGACCGCCATTTACAAACATCAAATACTTAAAAAAACATCATTTTCACATTATTTATTTTGCTTTCTATAACCGTGCCCCTTTTTAATCTCACCAGTCCGAGCGGTCCGCAAGTTATAAATATATGTAATACCCACATCTCCGAGTATGTCTTGGACAAGGGAGATCACTCAGCGGAAATCTCTCCAGTTTGCGGCAAATGGCTCCGCAGGGCGCCTGCACCCCGCCCTCGCCCGAAAACCGTAAACATAAGGAGGAAATATCGACAACACAGGAAATATTGCATTTTTGTACTGGATTCAATTTCCGGATTGTGTGTCCCGGTTTAGGGGCAGTGAGAATAGTTGTTTTTCGTGACCACTAACTATATAGCAGGAAATGTGAAAAGGCATAAAGAGTGCCAAAGAGAATTCTGTATTTTTCTTTATTATATTTTTGTTATAGCAACCTTAGCACGCTGATTTTTTTTAATATATACATATTACGGTTTATAAGATCACATCCTTGTGTCTGACGGATAAAGGGACAGCAGAGCGGTAGTAATAGGGCTTCATCAGCACCCTTTAAGTACAGAACCATAAATACACGTTTATGGTAAACCATAACCAACATTGCAATTTTAATTACAGTAGGTCACATGAATATTTATCAACAATAAACGAATACCGAGGATTCAAGTAAATCATGATGACCATTTTGTGCAAACGCCAACAATCATCTGATGCAACATCTTCACTGCCGTGGTCAGTTTCAACCCCTGTTATCAATCACAATTCCCAAACCATTAGCTAATATTGCAGCAATCTGCGAAATATGTGTAATAGCGCAATCATAGCGATAGGAATGGAGACATCGACGCCCCGCGGCCGGCGCAGCGGGCGCCGGGACTGACTAATTGGCCCTTTGTAGTCCAACTGGGATTAGGAAAAAGGTTCCGCAATCGAAAGATGTCTTTTACAAAGCCTCAGATCTGGTGGGGTAACACACACAGGTAAACACAAACACCCAGACCGAGAACAGAATTTGCAATTCATAATTTATGTCTTTCTGGCTGGATGTCGTGTTTGGAACTCTCAGGGTGTCAGACCGTGATGACCGCTCCGCTCAAGTCGAAGCTGGTTATATTGAACTTTTTATGGAATTTTACGGAGAACATAAATAAAAAAATAAATAAATAAATAAACATGAGTTTTATGAATGCCCTTCTTAAGTCATGATTTTTTTTTTAACTTTGAACATATTTAATATATTCATTGAACATATTTAATATATCCTAATTATTTACGCTCACATTAAAACAGGAATAGTGTGTATGAACTAATATTATAAATTCGAAAAGATTTTTCGTTTCTTTGTTTGTTTGCTTGCTTGTTGGTTAGTTGTTTGTAAGTATCAATCGAATTCTAAATATTTGTGCACATGAGGTCATTTATTGAGGAAGGCTTTGGGCTATAATTAAAAAAAAATGCTAATCCATAACCAGAGACCCAAGTTGACCTCTCGGTTGAACGGTTTCTATTTTGGACCACAAAGTAGCGGAATTGAGTACGCGGGTAAAACCACACGGCATAACTAGAGTATGTAAGTCAAAAATTATGTATGACAGAATGACAATGGTTTAGTTCTCTGTACAGGATTCCATTAGCCAACAGATAATACAATCCTGTTTGGAATAGATTATATTTGTCTATGGATTACAGATAATATTTAAATGCCTGTGCCTGGTAAATTACTGTTTGCAATCATCATTTATTTAAACAATAAATATACACTGTCTATTGTTTATTAAATTAGAATGCAGTAAATGAGCATCTTGGCCATGTTTTATGGATTTTATGGGAAGACGTTAATCCATTTCACTGCACCAAACCTCAATACACTTAAAGCACCAAGACGTTATACTAATAAAGGATATAATTACCCAAAACGCCATAACAATAAATTACACGGCTTTTACGACTAACTTATTAATAGAAATTTCGCGGGTAAACCTTAGACTGTCGTAAACAATTAACCGCGTCGTAAAATTCGCTTGGCCGCTGATTGGTCAGAATTCGGCCAATGGCCGCACGTTCCAGATTTGAATGAGACGGTTTACGACTGCCAGGCGGCGTCCTTCGGGTATTTTGGCGCCAAAATTGACTGGTCCAGTCCAAAATGTTTAGCGATGTGCCTGTCGATGACTCATGCGACAGTGTGGTTCACATTTGGTTGCATGGGTTTCGGATCTAAAGATGTAGCGGTG
>DWOQ01000248.1:0-12685 GCA_018251115.1 Codatractus alcaeus
GGTATACAAAACTAAATACACTATCGATAACGCTTATCGACAACAATAATGCGCAGCACTATGCCCGCCCATAAGCCCATGAGTGGGGGAGAGAACAAAATACTTGATTCGCCGCTCCGACGTTTTATGACACAAACTGCACGGAGAAAAAGCTATAGTCATCACTAATTTTGCAAAACAAATAGCGGAAAATTAAGAAACATAATATTTCTTGACGAAAATATTCCTACCATGTGTGTAAAGTCACCTACTCTTGCGTCGTCACCCCCTAGAACGGGTTCTGTATTATATCTTCGAAAATTACCTGAAAAAATAATATAGAACCACATACCATAATTATCATTGGCTTATGTTTCTTCAACTAATTTAAGTGAATACTATGCGTTAAAAGCTACGGAAACAGTTAGTTATATTAAATGTCAGGCACAGAAAATCTTGAAATAAAAATGAAGGCATCATCATTCGTGCATTATCACCAAACAATGCAGTGCTTGTTGATATGTCTAATTTTAATAAAGTTCTGGGAAATTTCAGGTAATATCTGGGTATATTTGATTTTTATTCGGTCATGGTTAATCTTAGTAATACAGAAATCAAACTATGAGTGATACCCAAAATCATCGATGACAGCATAAATACATATAGTAATTTGATCTTAAAACATTAAACCCACTAGTCATTTCATTGAAATATCATAAACTTTCAGATTAGGCAAAACAAGCTAGCCAAAACACTTTGTCACTTAACTGATTTTAGTATTCTTCAATTTAGGTGATTTAATAATCATTGACAAGCTCATTCTGCTTTCCCCCTACCTAAGACTAAGAACATAATAGAAGGACGATACGAAATTGATTAGATTTGTTGTTGCTTGTTGGAAATCATACTTACACTCAACTATTTGATCTCGGATTTGCATACCGGCTTTCGCTCTCCAGACATATTCAAAACATTCTGAAAATAAAAAAATGTTTTGGTGTCAGAAAACAAAAATCTGATTTAATATTTTTTTTAACTTTATTTATAAAAATGTGAATAGTTGATGCGAAATTTTCAAAAATAAATTTATACACATTGAATATAAACATTCTAAAATCAATATGATTTTAAAAATAGTCACGTTAACTATAAAAGCGCTTATTAAAGTCTCTTGTGACATCATAATGTTAATATTATATCATAATATTCATACTGACAATGGCTTCTATATTTGTATAAACTGAAAATATAAAAAAAATTGTGCAAAATAAAAACAAAATACTTCTTCCGTGAAATTTATAACAAAAACCCATGTGCTTCGAAGTTTTCGAAGGTGGAAATGAGGCGTGAAGAGAAGCGTGTGACCTTGGAATCGCAAGCTCTTTTAACGTATTTGCGAGTCTAGAAAGACGAGATCTTGTTGTACTACAAGTCATCGTGTCTTACGTGGGAAAGCATTGTAGGGGACTATTTGCCCTGAAAAGCCGTCCAAGTGGGCATCACACAAGGGTATCACTAGAACATACTCTTGGATACTCTGGCGCGGGCGTTTCGCAGCTTTTTGGGCTATGTGGCCACCGAAAGATCGTTTTATTTAATAAGATTTTCACGTAACTCAATTGTTTTCAAAAAATAAAGGGACAAAAGATATTGTGTAATATACTCGTCTTATTAGGGTGTTTAAGAAATTTTCAACACACTGTCCATAGAGTTATAGGAAACGTTAGTAAACGATCTAATAAATTTTAAATCATTTATTTCCTTATGACAATTGGTTATCCACAAGTTGTAGTAAGATAGCAAAGGTTATCGCAAACGAGCTCGCGGTGTTTCCAGAAAAAAAAGTATTCATTTAAAAATAAACTATTACTTACTGACTTCGCTGATACGTCGGCCGGGAGCTCGGAAATCTGGCATTTTAGGTGAGAAAGGTACGCAAGGATCACCGCCGTAGTGTTCAACTTCCACGTCATCGAAAGATTTCTGAAAAGTATTTTTCATCTCTATATCTACAATACATGTTATAATTATGTTTTGCTTAATACAATGGACAAACGAGCGTGTATTTTACTGACAGAATAATGCATTTCCCATTTATCCAACCTCACCATACCGTACTTTAGAAAATCTTTCAAATCCAAGCTTAGCTTCAAGCATCTGTTATAAGACGAAAAGTGTGTGGCGGTAGTGTCATGGTGGTGGTGTCGGGTTCCGAAAAGTTCAAGGTTTTTTAAAACGTTATGTAAGTAGTGAAAATAAATCAAAAGCCCACACAGAATTCCTTGAATTTTCAGAATTCCCAGAATTCCCTTGCTGGGGATTTTGATAAAGAAAGTGTGCCTGCTAAATACCTTGCATGCGAACACTTTAAACTAAACTTTTTGATATCTGCTTAATTATATTACATGCTTCGCATTATCATCTAACATAACGAAACATTCTAGTTTGTGTGACTGTATAAAATCTCATTTTTGCTCACGTAGAGCTTTAATATATGTAGTTAAATATTTCTAGATTTCTCACCACTTCAATTTTGGTTCCGTTTATTAGGTTCTTGAAATCATTATCTTCAGAGCTGACTATCTTGAATACTGCTCAAAAAGTAAAAAAAAAAATTATTTAGGTGCTTCATATATATGAACATATAGGGAACGTATAGGAAATGTATAGGTAACGTATAGGAAATAGGGAGGGAATAAAGCGGACGCAGTCGCGGACATAAGCATGTTCGCAGTATCTGTGTCTGATTATTTATGTTTTTAACTGATTTTAAAAGCGGAGGATAATATATATATTTTTGAGACTGTTCACAGGAATTTTGTCCAACCAATATAATTTTTTATATAACAAAGTATGCTCCAAGTATTATCGCATAAGTTCTTGCATGATTTGCGTATAAATACCTACCTAAACTGATAAATACATAGATGAAACTGAATCAAATGTTCGTGCCAGAAACAACCAAATTATATCTGTTAGATTTCATTATTATTTTCAACCATTTAGGCCTCAAATTTTCACCTGCTTGGAAATATAGCATCCACAGCACTTTTTTCACTTTTCCACTATTCTACTATACGCCACAAAACTCCATAACACCAATTTAATTTATCTCCCTTATATAATACGACGTATATTACGAGACCTAAGGCTTAATGTACAGTTCTGAATTAGCGATTTTGGTTAATTATAGACTGTACATTCCTAAATACATTGCCAATCTAATTTAAATTAAAAAAAAATAACAATCCCTTTCTATTAATACTTATAAATATACAAACAAAGTCACATTACATTTTACCATAGTATTGATATAGATTACACATATCACATTTGAATTGAATTGAACTCTTACCAAAGTAAATAATTAATGACACAATATTTAACTTTTGTAAATGCCACATTTTAACCAATACGTCAATAATACTCCTTTAAATATGTTTTACTTCTTCACTCTCGGCGTCTCTAAATGAAATAAACATATTCATCGAAGTATATTACTAATAAAATGAAGTCATCTTTGCTTATAACTGACAGATTGAATTGATTATGCATGGCATATTTTTTTTCTACATGTTCGGTTGTCGACGGTTATTGGGAAATGCTTCGACCAAATGAGATAATTGAGATTATACGAGTATCTAAAAATGTTTTACTCATCTGACAAATTATTCCTTCTTTTGGCGGCTTTACTAAATTGTGGGGGAATAGGGTCGTGTCTGTTAGGGTCTCTGCAAGAGAGAGTAAACATTCGGTGTATCAGTTGAACCGTGGATACTGTTCACTGTATCCACGTACTGTTCACTGTTTTAACGGATCTGTAAATTATTGCTGTTTTATTTCGTTATCCTGTTATTTATTACTATCACAAGATATGTCAAATAATAAAATTTACTCAACCGCGTTGAAGATGTTGACGGTAAATGTGTAATGAGCACATTTTAAAATACAACTTGTTATAAATACAAGTTCTTATAAACTGGACAGGCAACTGAACGCACGATTGGGTACATGTACGCTCTCGCTATTTTCCCGCAGTACAACGAGACACTTTCATTTGGACGTGCTTAAATTTAACTCTAATTAATTAGGTGATTTCCATATGAGGTTTTCATCGATTTCAGCATTCATTCATATTACTTCCGGTAATAATGTCCACATGTCGTTATCAGTGTAAAATCTTATATTCAATTGAAATAGAAGTTTTGCTTGAAATATTTTGCACGTTTCACGAGTAGAACGAGTTCACGAGTATAATATCTAAGAAATTCACCTTAATGAACACGAATATTTATTTCCTTATTTAAATCAATATAATACATGTTACAGCTCATATAATTCATATAGGAGTATTATAATTGAGGAAGTGTTATATTGTACTCTTCCGGCCACACAATGCTCTCAATCCATTCTGCAAAGCTGGCTACACGCGTGTAGACTCCAGGAGTGTTCGCCCGAGCACATCCGTAGCCAAATGATGTCACGGCAACGATTCGATTCACAGTCCATACATATGGAGGTCGGAATGGTCCATAATCTTTGCCAATGAAATACTGTAGTGGCCCTCCAGAGTCACCCTGTAACGGATAACTTGTATAATTAAAGATTTAGCCTGAATTATTTATGTGAAGTTAATGACAGTAAATTCAATTATAATTATTATCCTTCTTAGGTTTTGAGGAATTAGGTGTTGGATGAAAAAACAGTAGTTAGTTAAAACAGTATGTCTCAATTGAGATTTATGTCGACTTAAATTGGACATTGGCTATTATTTTCGCCATGCCCATGTTCATCTTAAGACTTTCCTGTTGTGTGGCGCGTCTCCTAGCATTGAAGCTAAATAGACTTTTACAGTATAATACTGCAGTAAAACCAACGTACAACTAATTTTCGAGAGAAAAGACGAATTAATACTCGTTAATTCTTATAAGTCATGTTTTGTAGTAGGAGCAGAACATAAGCATGCATTTTATTTGATATTAACTCTCCACGATCGCTTCTAATTCTTCTTCTATCAATCTGAATAGAACAGGAACAGTTATAGATAAATCAATGGAACACATCAGTTTTATGTACAAATGTCAGCTGTAGTGTGCATAGAATATGTACACTAAACCATCCTCAAAATCAGCAATGCAATATGTTCGATACGATACGTTCGCTAGTCACTGTCTTTGAGATATTTATAGTATTCAATAGAGAGTTTATAGTATTCAAAGTCACCTGGCATGCATCCTTTCCTCCTGCCAGTTCTCCTGCGCATATTTGATGGTCGACTACGCCATTCCATTTCCTATTATGCTTTGATTGGAGCAAATTATCGCAATCCGAGGAGTCTATGACGCTCAATTGTGCAACTTGTAAAATTGGTGAAGTACTCCGAGTACCTGAAAACAGTAGAACCAAATAGTTTCGAAACACACAATTAAATTTGAAAATAAATATCAGTTTTAATTGTGTTATATGTATTTATCGGCGCAACAACAATGTTTCATTGTTTATAGAAACGGATTATTTATCAAATCACACATACATAAAATTGACGTAACTGTAATTCCAATTTAACAGGTAACTAAAGGTACGAGGGGCACCTCAAAAGTTTTGAGCCTAAGTACCTTTAAGTATTATTAATGACTTGCGTAACACACTACCAAGTGCGGTTATCTTAGGGAGTATATAAGTCAAGTTTCATGTCATTAGCATCATTATGCACTTTGTAATTGAACCGTACACGGCACTGTGTCTGAGTCATCTGCACTTTGCAAGGAATTGGTTTACAGAGCTGTTATAAAGTTCCTTGCAAAGAAGCACAAAATAAGAACAAAAATGGGATGTCAACAGTTAGTTTATGGGGAGCGTGCACTTTCATTTGCGAAGGTAAAACATTGGGCCGAGTTTTCAAACAAGGGCGGGTGTCACTGGAAGATGATCCCAGGTCGGGACGCCCAAACACCGCCTTTACTTAAACATTGAAAAAGTGAAAAAACTTGTTCTTGAAGAGCGGCAAATTAGGTTGTCGCAGATACAAGTAGCTAAAGCCATGGGCAAGGAATGAATCGGCGGCATTTTCATAATCACCTCCACATGAAAAAGGTGTGCGCACGATGGGTGCTGAAAATGCTCACGCCGCTGGACATGCAGCGCTGAGTCACAACTTTACATTTTTGGATTGAATTTTTAGCGATAATACTGATAATGTTTTTGCTCGCATTCTTGTTGTCATTGAAACATGAATTCGACAGTACGATCCGGGGTCAAACGTGAGGAATTGCAGTAGATAGAAAAGGGAGAAAACTCCCCACGGGAGTTCAACAGTAGTGTATTTTCGGATTGTGAAGGAATTTTGTTTATCGATTACCTTCCTCAAATACTACAATGGATGGGAAACTATTACGCTGCATTGTTGACAAGAGTGCGTTAAGTGGTAGTTGAGAAAAGGAGCTTGTTATCTTGATGAAAGGAGAGGAGGA
The DNA here is from genome assembly GCA_018251115.1 of Codatractus alcaeus. Lineage (NCBI taxonomy): Eukaryota > Metazoa > Arthropoda > Insecta > Lepidoptera > Hesperiidae > Codatractus > Codatractus alcaeus. The sequence goes on from DWOQ01000248.1 coordinate 6,450, forward strand.
GAATTGTTATCTTGATGGTCACTCATTTTCAATTTTCCAAGAAAAGCTGAAGAACTTAATTGAAAGATGTTAGCACTATCCGACGACTCGAGCACGAATGACTCAATTTTTTTCGAATTGTGCATGTGCTGTTGGCCATAGTGGTCTTAACAGCTTCAACGGCCTTTTTTGAGACGAGCCCTTGACAGGGATCAAGTCTGGAGAGCTAAACATGTGTACTTGATAATCATATACTACAAAAAAATTACCCCAATCATTTACTCCCCATCCAGTTACTGAGACCTTTTTCGGGACATCGAAGCTTGTGTGAAGACATGCAGGATGTAGTTTCCATTCGAATTGAACATCTGCCTCCAATTCAATGAGGGCTATGTCGTAGTACTGACGAGGGGAGCGATATTGGGGATGCTTTACGATTCGTTTGATATTTGCATCATTTGGTGAGTTTTTTTCATTCTGAAAATTAAAGTGATGCTACATATTTTTCTATTTAAATTATTTACAGAGTTGACCAAAGGTTGACCAAAGAAACAGTTAAACAATACTAAAAATAAGTTTTATAGTAAAAGAGATTCTCTTTATTTAAAAAAGTTTAAGGTTCAAATATATCACGTGTTTTGCAATACATTGAGTGTGTGAAAGGACAGACTGTTAATGGTGAATTGTTGCCCAAAAATCGACAACTGATTTATTGATTGCATTTTCACTAAATTCGAATAAATAATACAAATGCTTTAAATGCCTTAGATAGGATTTACGTAGGTGAAAGAGATTATAAAGATGATTCGGAGCTGGAGAATACTACTGGTAAAGTCCAGTGCTGCGGTGGTCTTGGTATGATGTTTCTTTATACGACTACATTTATGTAAGATTGATAGAAAACTTCGTATGATCAGTAATGCATACAATATTGTGCGCTATACCAACCTCTAGAATATTATCACAAATAATAGATGAATTAAGCCCACTATTACTTTATTGACATGCTTAAGAATAAAAAAGATACGATACATACTGAAAATACTAGCTCGTCATCATTCACATGAACTACGCCGAGTCTAACGATTTTCGGTTCTGTGTCGACAACGGTCGTGTCTCTTCTCGTAGTGCTTGAACAATGAGCGGCTGTTAATACAAACTTGTAACTAATAAGCGAACCACCACACTTGAAGCTCCAAGTTCCATTCACCGTTTCCCATCCTAAAGCACCCTAAAATGTTTATTTTGATTATTACATAATTAATTAAATATTAATGTTATACCGCACGTCAAGGTTCTCCCATCAGAATGTTAATGGTTTTATATACACATGCACATCTCTACAATTTTTAATGCATACACGTATACTTATTTATTGACACTGAGGCAAGTGATGTCCTATTTTGTTTCCTGTTTACTATCTCTGTATTTATGAATATCGATTCGCTATGTATATAAACGTAGTTTGCCAGACTCATAGCTGATGCGTCAATTCCAATTGTGTTTTTTCACGATCGAATACGTACATCATTTAGAAAATTAGTGCGAGATAAGGACTTCATGGGAGTCACATGGGCCTCAGCAATTAATAGCACTATAGTATTTTTTCCCCCGTGCAGTTTGGGTCGTAAAAGGTAAGGCGGCTAGGGCGGTGAGCGTGTTCCGCGGGCGCAACGCCATTATCGACAAAAAACAAATGAGTCATCGGAGGCAGGTACCCGGCGGCGGTGCGGTATAAAACTAAATACACTATCGGTAACGCTTGTCGACAACAATAATGCGCATCACTATGCCCGCCCATAAGGCCTGTGAGTGGAAGAGAGAGAAAAATACTCGCTTCACCATTCCGACGTTTTAAGACGCACTCTGCACGGAGAATACTTTATATTATACTATAGCCATCACTACTTTTGTAAAAAAATAGCGGTAAAGTTGATAAACATAATATTTCTTGCCGAAAATATTCCTACCATGTGTGTAAAGTCACCTACTCTTGCATTGTCACCCCCTTGAACGCTTTTTGTATTATGTATTCGATAATCACCTGTGAAAAAAATAATGAAAAACCTGTGAAAAAATTATAGAACCACATACCAAAATTATCATTGTCTTATGTTTCTTCTACTAATTTAAGTCATAACTGAATATCATGCGTTCAAAGCTACGGAATCAGCTAGTTATATTATATGTCAGGCACAGAAACTGTTGAAATAAAAACAGAGGCATCATTATTCGTGCATTATCATCAAATATTGCACTGCATTGTTGATATGTCTAATTTTGATAAAGCTCTGGGAAAGAAGCATAATTATATATGATTTCAGGTAATATCTGGGTATATTTGATTTTTATCCGGTCAAGGTAAATCACAATAATACAGAAATCGAACTATGACTGACAACCTAAATCATTATCATATCAAAACATTAAATCCACTAGTCATTTCATTGAAATATCACAAACATTTAGATTAGGCAAAACAAGCTAGCCAAAACAGTTTGTCATTTATTATTGTATTCTTCAATTTAGGTGATTTAATAATCATTGACAAGCTCATTCTGCTTTCTCCCTACCTAAGGCTAAGAACATAATAGAAGGACGTTACGAAATTGATTAGTGTTGTTGTTGCTTGTTAGAAATCATACTTACACTCAATTGTTTGATGTTGGTTTTGCATACCGTCTTTCGCTTTCCAGACATATTCAAAACATTCTGAAAATAAAAAAATGTTTTGGTGTCAGAAAACAAAAATCTGATTTAATATTTTTTTTAACTTTATTTATAAAAATGTGAATAGTTGATGCGAAATTTTCAAAAATAAATTTATACACATTGAATATAAACATTCTAAAATCAATATGATTTTAAAAATAGTCACGTTAACTATAAAAGCGCTTATTAAAGTCTCTTGTGACATCATAATGTTAATATTATATCATAATATTCATACTGACAATGGCTTCTATATTTGTATAAACTGAAAATATAAAAAAAATTGTGCAAAATAAAAACAAAATACTTCTTCCGTGAAATTTATAACAAAAACCCATGTGCTTCGAAGTTTTCGAAGGTGGAAATGAGGCGTGAAGAGAAGCGTGTGACCTTGGAATCGCAAGCTCTTTTAACGTATTTGCGAGTCTAGAAAGACGAGATCTTGTTGTACTACAAGTCATCGTGTCTTACGTGGGAAAGCATTGTAGGGGACTATTTGCCCTGAAAAGCCGTCCAAGTGGGCATCACACAAGGGTATCACTAGAACATACTCTTGGATACTCTGGCGCGGGCGTTTCGCAGCTTTTTGGGCTATGTGGCCACCGAAAGATCGTTTTATTTAATAAGATTTTCACGTAACTCAATTGTTTTCAAAAAATAAAGGGACAAAAGATATTGTGTAATATACTCGTCTTATTAGGGTGTTTAAGAAATTTTCAACACACTGTCCATAGAGTTATAGGAAACGTTAGTAAACGATCTAATAAATTTTAAATCATTTATTTCCTTATGACAATTGGTTATCCACAAGTTGTAGTAAGATAGCAAAGGTTATCGCAAACGAGCTCGCGGTGTTTCCAGAAAAAAAAGTATTCATTTAAAAATAAACTATTACTTACTGACTTCGCTGATACGTCGGCCGGGAGCTCGGAAATCTGGCATTATAGGAGAGAAAGGCGCGCAAGGATCATCGCCGTAGTGCTGAACTTCTACATCGTCGAAAGATTTCTAAAAAGTTTTATCTCTATATTCATAATAAATAATCATAATAAATGAATAATAGTATAATTACGACTTTTTTGCTTAACTCAATAAATAAACGAGCATGTATTCTGACTGATAGAAAGACGCGTTTGCTATCAACCCAACCTTATCATATCATATTTTAGCTAACCATTCGTATCCAAAAATAGCTTCAAGCAACTGTTATAAGGGAAAAAAGTGCGTGACAGTGATGTAATGTTGGTGTTGGGTCCCGAAACAAAAAATCTCAAAACCCACACAGAATTCTCTTGTTGCTGCGGATACTTATAAAGATAATTATCTACAACACCGTGAATTAAAATAATCAGCTTATAAACTTTTTGATATCTGCTTAATGAAGCATAACACATGCTTCCTCTAACATATCGACATATTTTACTTTGTGCCTTTGAGTAAAATCTTATGTTTGCTCACTTAAGCGTTTATTTTAGCAAAATATGTATTTACAGTTTTCTTACCACTTCATATTTTGTGTTATTTGTTATGTTGTTGAAATCATTATCTTCAGATGTGATTATCGGGAATACTGCACAAAAAAGAAAAAAAAAAACATCAGTTATTATCAGTTTACTGTGGACCGATTTTGACCATTTTTTTGTATAATAAACTATGCTCCAAGAATGGATCTATAGTGATAGTTATGATTTCTGCTTGATCGTTGATCAAACACTGACAAATAAACAGACAAATATTCTGAAATGTTCACGTAGAGAGGAAAAGCACCATGTATCAATTTTATCATTATTTATAACTAGTATACTCTGGTTTTGAGTATAGCATCCTCAACATTTTCATTACTTTTCCACCATCCCTACTAAAAAGTCCTCAAAATTCTAAAACAATATTGTCATATACCTCCCGGATGTCATCATCAACCATTTTTTTCTCATTGCTGGACACAGGTCTCCTCTCAGAATGAGAAGGATTTAGGCCATAGTCCATCACGCTGATTGGTAGACTTCACACACCTTTCAGAAATTTTTCTATCAGGTATACAGGTTAAGTCACGATGTTTTCCTTCGCCGCTAAGCAAATGATAATTAATTTTTAATACGCACATAACTTTGAAACTCAGAAGTGCGCGCCTAAGGTTTGAACACAGGACCTTCCGTTTTAGAGGCCAAATTTTTTTAACCACTAGGCTATCACTGCTTATCCTTTTTAACCATTAGGCTATCAACTCCCAATAAATTTTATGTAAAATTAAAAATGATTTTTCAAATCCTAACGAAATCCAAAACGAACAATCCCGATTAAGGATAACTCAAAAATTACTTGTCAGATCTTGAATTGAATTATATTTGGATGGGACTACACGGAAAATACCAGGTTGCAATAAAAATTAAAATCAGTCCACCATGTGAAAAGTTCTGAGGATTCACACAAAAACATACAGACTTGAGCACCTCCTCCTGTTTTGAAGTCTTTTATAAATACAGACAAGTGTCATAACAATTTTATCATAGAATCGATATAGATTATTCTTACCAAGAAATAGAATTAACAACACAATATTTGAATTTTGAAATTCCCACATCCTATAACTTTATGTAAATAATTTAATAATATTTACGCCTTCTTTCTTGGCGTCTCAAATTGAAATAAAACATAATAATCTATGTATATTATTATCGTTTCTATTAAAATGACGTCATCATTTTATCGCTTCGTGTTATCGCATATATTTTTTGTTTAAGTTTCGGTTATTTGACGATGCTTTGATCTATTGAGATGATTGTGGCTATATTGTTTACGAAAAAGTATTAAGATTTGATTGATTGAAGATTGGACATAGATTACGTTGTGATCCAGCGGCTTCTTGTAAAGAGCTTTTAAGAAACGTGATATTTCCGTGCTTATAATATCAAACATGATTTTGTCCTAGGAACGACGTGGAATTCAGGATGAAGGTTATATCTTCCATGCGGTTTGGCCATGCTGGCGCAAGTTAGACTAGCCGAACGTTGGACAGACGATTCGTACAAAATACATTTCATTCCCGGCCGCCAATACTATAAGATCTATGCACGCCAAAAAAGGCCCCTGTTATGGTATAACTAATATGGTTGTTAAACACCTTCCTCCGTTCCTAGTAAAACTTCTAGTGGCGATATTCAATACCCTCCAATCAAACTGTGTCTTCCCAGATGTCTGGAAAGAAGCAGACGTCATGGGTATCCCTAAACCGCGTAAACCGAGGACACAGCCTTCGAGCTACCGACCCATAAGTCTCCTCAATACGTTTGATAAGATATACGAAAAATTACTTCTGAACCGCCTAAGAGCGGTCGTCCAGTCCAAAAATCTCCTATTGGAAAAGCAATTAAGCTTTAGAACTAAACACTCCTGCCTAAAGCAGGTGCACCGCCTCACGGAGCACTTCCTCATAGAGCTCAGTTGGGAACGATCCAGAGGCACAGGTACCCTCTTCTTTGATGTAGCAAAGGCATTTGATAAAGTCTGTCACAAAGGCTTGCTCTATAAGCTTTACCAACTGGGTG
>DWOQ01000249.1:0-12664 GCA_018251115.1 Codatractus alcaeus
TTTTATTGACGTTCAAAAAGAATTCTGTAAGAATCTACTTTGAATAAAATATTTTGACTTTGACTTTGACTTTGAAAGATAATAGGCCCTTGAGCCCTTGACGTATATTTTCTCCGAATAAATATAAAAAGCTCCTATACCTTTGAAAATAAAATGTTTACCTATTTCTTCAATGCTTCGAAATTCTCCCTGTTGTCCTGTAGTTTTAGCCGGGCGAACACTTGGTACAACATCCCTATGAGCATTTTGTTCCTCATTATCCAAACTTTGGGAGGATGGCAAGGAAATTGGTTGTGAGTTGCATATTATATCATCATCCATCAGAAATTCTGCAAAGTTATCACTGAGAAAAGAGTAAAAAAATAGATGGTACAAAACATAATTTCGTATCTTTATGGTAATAGGTGCGTATAATTTACATTTCTGGAGTAAAACTCATAATTCGTAATTAATAATTTAAAACGTATTTTCGTAACGATATATGCTTAAATTCTTCAATGTCGAGAAAAGTATTATATTTCCCGCCATTCGTTTACATTACCATAAACAACAAAAATACTCATCTCCCCTAGATTAAAAAAGATTATTAGTATCATTCAGCCAACAAACATTTGGGAAATTCATATTCATTTTCGTGTTTACTATATTTCTTAACAAAGATAAGTATAATCCACCCGATGCTCGACATTATTGTCACCCATTTACATATAACCACTTCAAACATTTTTAAGACACTATAATCCTATACAATAATGACCCAATATTTACTTGACTTCGTTGCTCCTAAGTCTTATTTCAAGTCTTTTATAATACAGAAAATAAAGTTATCTTACCATGAAATTCCAGGACTATTATAGCTGCTACAATACACTATACTAGAGCTACCTTACACTTTTTTATGCTATAGTAACTACTTTATAAATTGAACAGTATTCTGTGAGGAAACTAGGTTTAATATTAATTCTGTGGAGAGAGAGAGAGAGAGTTTTTATTTAATATTTGATCTATCTATTCGAGGCAGAATTCTAAATCTCTATTACAAATAATTAATCGATTTCTCCAATAATCGTTTTTAAAAGAGAAAAGTTACGTGAATACAACACTATGCACTAATCTCATTCAAAGCTCGGTCTGTCATTCCCAATTTCCCATCAAGTCAAAATATTTTTTGAAAACTTTTTCCTTAAACAAAAATACTTAGAATAATATTCGAATTGAAGCATGTATTAATTTTAAGTCGATTAATTTTGAATTCACCCATATTCTAACATGTAAGTGACTTTCATAGCAGTCTCTTTTAATACATTAAGTTACGACGAAGTTAAATATGATTTGAATTCCAGGGATTCTATGAGGGATTACGAAAATGCTGACACAGTGAGTATTGATACGTTGATGCTAGAAGAAATAGTCCAAGGAGAGAGAGCGAAAGAATTATCTGAACTAAACACATTGTGTGATAAAGTGAGTTTTCTGCACGCGAGTTTGCTTTACTATAGAAATGCGAAGTCGAAAATGGGGGCTGTGTGTTATGACGCGTGGAAGACCCTGGTCAAGAGGATAGGGGGCTCCCCAAATACCTGGAAAGATCTCGGCTACCTTTTGGGAATAGCCCAAGATGATTTAAATGTAAGTTGATATGACTGTATATTTTTTACAACATTTTCCTCTTATAACTGCCATTGCTCTTCTTGATAAATTCTACTGTAAACATATCGCTTGTTTTTATTATAAACATTCTTTTATTTCGTACCTATTTTATTGTGTAATCCAATTTGAATGAATAACAAAATAAAGTTATAGGCAGTCAATGTGAGAGCAGTGTTATAGGTTAACAAAGTAATGCTAATAATATACAAAGATAAGTATAGTGGAAGATAATGTTGTATTTATGAATTTTCAGTACATTGCAAATTCTGTCAAAGATGATCCAGCCGACATAGTCCTAAAGGTGTTCATGCAAAATGAGAAGGCAACTCTCGACAAGATAGTGAATGTACTGATTGAAATGCAACGTTATGATATACTAAAGGCGATAGAAGAACCATTCTCAGATTTATCGCAGTGTTTTAGCAAGGATGACAGTGGCTATCAAAGCGAGAGGACTGATGGAGAAAGAGAGATTATAACGTTCACAAAAAATCTTGCCAGTGATCTACCACCAGCTTTAAGTAAGAAATATGTAATCAAAGATAATGACTCAAAACGGAATTGCTTGAGACCACCAACTAAAATAGATTCGGAAAAAATTGAAAACAGTTGCCCAATTTTGTTCCTAACATATGCAGCTGATGGGCTAGACACTGCATTGAATGTCCAAGAATATGTCAGCAACTGGGATGACACCCCCGTCTCTGTAATAACCCTTAGCAGCAAGAGAGATGAAGTATATCAGAATCCTGAGAAGTTTATAAGAGAATATTTTGAAAAGGTAAGGAATAAATATATCTCCTGAGTTTACAGTATTCTAAATTTCATTATCATTTTTATATTACTTAAAAAAAATATGAATGTGGATTTAGAATCAACCAGGTGTGAGTGAGACTTGCACATGCAGGTTTCTGTACAACAATCATTGAGTTCAAACAAAAACAGGGCACAAAGATATGTTTTGCAACATAGAGCACAACATATACAATTACCACCAGATATCATAACAAAATAATACATCATACTTCATGTGGGTACTTGCATATTGCTGCATTGATGGCAATTTTAAAGGACTTATTTTACTCTTTTTTTGTTTTTAAAACAGGCCTAGTACTCAATCTGTGACTGAAGCATTTATTTATTATGGCCCATTAAATATGGCTCTCTGAGAGACGGACAGACAACAGTAAAATCTCATTAATAGTCTTCAAGACTTATAATTATATTGAATGGTAGTTTTATAAAGTCCTTGTACCTTTAGACAAATTTTTTCATATCTAAACTTACCACTATTTGCAGGACCCAAATTCTGCTTTCTGACATGTTTATTAGTTATCTATGTGTTTTAATTTCTCTTTCAGGCTGATTTCATAGTACCCATTATAACTTCTGGATACATAAACCAAATAAGATCACACACACCACAGGTGCCGAGTACAAATGATAATCTGGATTTCAAATATGTCAATTTCATTTACAACTTAATTGTTAATCATTATATTCATGCAACCGGATGCCTCAATGAGAAAGTAAGAAGTGTATTGCCACTAAACGCTAATGTAGATGTACTGCGGGAAATTACTATGTATCCCGATTTATTGCCTTGGACATATGAAGGGAATTTTGATGAACATTTTAAAGCATTTTTGAGCAAAGATAGTTCATGACTATTTTCACTTTTCAACTATGTAATAGGTTAAACAATATCCTGGTACAGTCCTCAATGTAGATTAAATTTTAAGTAGGTAAATTAGTTAAATTTTATCTTGATGTCTATACATTAAGATGTGGATATTTTTGAGTTAACTGAATTATATTTTAATTTATGCATTATTCTGTATCCATTCACTTTTATCGTAAACATTGTATACATGGTACTTGTCCTGTTTTTATAATTAAAGTATCTTGTTGTATGCTATGCAAATATGGTTCTATTACATATAAAAAATTTAAATAAACTGTTGTCTGATATGGAAAATTCTGAAGATCGTTTATATAGATTTTGATATCATATATACTATATATTTTTAAAATTTATCCAAAATATTATTTTACTTTGATATTGATGTCATTATAAATATTATTTATATTTAAGAAATAAAGATATTAATTATACTATGGCATCTAAACCACTCATGTCATTATGTCTATATTTTCATAAATGTATTAAAATGCATTGCATTTTATATTTTATATTCAATTTGTATGTTTAATGTAGATAATTAAATGTAATGTTTGTTATATATATTGTTATTTTACTTGCCATAACTATATATATTTTTTATATACTCATACCAGTAATATTACAAATATTTCTTACTATACTGGTTTTGTCTGTGAGCTCAAAGTTTGTATACATTCATAATAAATTATTTCAGTATAATTGTTTTGTTTTCTGGTTTTCCCCATTGTTAATATATTTCAAAAACATTATCATAAATCTTAGAATCACAGTTGTAATTAATGCTGGAAAGATCTTTTTAATTATTATTGTCTTATTACTTCTGGGAATACCTACAAGGTAAACAAATCGAGATGTTAATGGTAATAACACAACTAAGTATGTTGTACTTTCCTTTGACATAACACATATTTAACAGTTAATATCATAAGCTTATTAATATAATTTGGTTTATTAATAAAATAAAGTTTATGTGATCATATTTATATTAACTCTTAACTGAAATCATACAGTAAATATTATAGCATAGAAATACTTGTAATACTCATTAACATAATAGAAACTTACATGAAATACATTTAAAAAGCTTTTAATATTAGTCTATAACTCCATGAAAGAAAGATACTTAAACAATAAACAAAGTAGTCTTGAAAAACACACCTTAAATAATTTATTTTAAGTTCTCAATGTAGTTATCATATAAGAACAGAAACGTTTATTTATTCTAAGTCTCAGTAAGAAAATTAAATCAGACAGATACACAAGATTTTGGTGCAGAGAACTTCATATTTGGTGTAGTGAGGGATTGAGAGGAGGGAGGGTGCTTCCACTTAATCTTTGTTCGATAACTCATTAGATTTATGCTCTTCATCATTTGCTTCATCGGCTGTGCTGACGTCATTGACGTCAATACCTGTGTCATCGTTGCCACTGTTTTGCAACTCCTCCTGAAAATTGATTGAATTTAAAATTGCGTAATTTCTATTTTACTTAAGTGGTTGAAGTGATGTACTTCAGTTATAGTTGTGACTACTATACAAGTACTTAATTAGTTCTATAAGACAAATATTATCATTTTTTGAATAGAATGAGTAAATTGCATGATAATATTAGTTTAAATTCGTACACATAATATCTAATGGCAAGTCATACTTTGCACTGAGGTTTGTGATCCACTACATCTGTATTTTATTACATACATTTATCAAATCGTTTTTTTCATTAAGTTTGCAATAGTTTAATTTGGGACTCTTATTATATTTAATTGACAGCTACTATTAATATTCAAATTATACAGACTTAAATTCAGATCTGTATCACAGCAGGGTTAATTATATAACCCTAATTCAAGGAATTGATTCAAGATAAGTATTACGAGCTTTGCCTGCTGCTTTGCTAGTGTGGAATTTTGTCTGCCACAATATGTTTCCTGACAGATCATTTTAGATTTTTCTGATTTACAAATTACCAAACTGACCGACCGACATTACCAACCAAAATTACATGTAATCATTACAAATTGTAGCCAATATGTTATTCCAATATAAAACCTATATTTATGTAAAGTTTCATCCAAATCCGTCCAGTTTTTTTTTGTGAAACAGTAACAAACATACATCCTTACTCACAAACTTTCGCATTTAACATATTAGTAGGATTACAAAATGTTTGTAAAGTTTGTAAACTGATAGCTCAATGATCTTCTGTGAACATTCTATGTTTATCTCAGTAGCGACTTTTCTATCAATCATTGTAATAAATCTAGACATAACATTAATTTTATAATACCTAAATATGTAAATCCTAACAGTGACTTCATGGTTTAAACCAAAGAGTTTGTGAATAAATACCACTAGCAGTACTAACAAAAGGTACTTTGACATAACAATAATAACTGGAATTTGGACTTTCACTAAAGAACATACTTTGAATACTTCTATAAAGCTGTTAGCCTCTTCCAGCATAATTTTGTACTTGGCATTCTCTTCTTTCAAAGCCTCAATTTCCTGCCGAAGCTTCTCATTCTCTTCCAACGTTTCTTCTAATGCCTTTCTGCAAAATAAATAAGTTCTTTTGAGTTGTCATGCAATTTACTATTACATTTATTTCTAGATTATTCCTTCAACGCAGATTGATAAGGTAGGCATATGACATGTTTCCAATATGGTACATGTTGGAAAATGTAATCAAATATATGTAATTTAGGGAAAAATTCACTGATTTGTCATAAGTGTATGGTGGGTATAGGGACCCATTATGGACCTTTTTAACTAAAATTGGTGCCTTGAAAATTTAAAATAATGATAATTCTAATTTACAATATTAATTACCACTTACCAAGAAAATTCTCAAATGAGAGCTATGTGACAATTAATAAAACACATTAGAGAAAGGCTTTCTCAAGTAATATTACAATAATATGACAGATATATAACAAATTTATTAAAGTGACAGTAACTAATTTAGAATAGCTGTAATACTCACTGGCGTTTTTCACATAGTATTTGCCAATAGCTCTCAGAGGCTCCTTTAGGGTTCGTGAGATCCTTAGCAGTTACTTTGTTGGTAAAATTCGCCTGCGTCTCTTTAGACTGCACAATCTTTTTCTTAACTTCCACTTCTCTGAAATGCGAAATATTACGTTATTTCAAAATTTAGAATACATAGTAACAATAATTTGTAAGTAAGAGCAGTAGTAGCATTGCCAGACAACTCAATTTCAGCCCGTATTCAATGTCTCAAGGATAGGCACAGTTCAGATCTTCAGCGATTTTTTAGGTATGAAAGTTTTTTTCCGAGTGGCACAAAATCACGCCACTGTCCCGCTTCCATATATCCGAAAAATTTGGCAGCGCTGATTAAAGTAAATATTTACTAACACCGGGGAATCCAAACTTATTTGGTGTTTCAAACTCTTTGACGGTCTACCCACTAAATTCTCGCGATCAGTAGCAGTGTGCTGAAGGGTTTTTAACGACCTCCGTGTTTTCGGCATATCCTGCAAGCAAAGATATTACATACTTTTAGTTACGTTCAACATTGTTTTGAATTTGTTTGATTGTTGGGAACAAAACAGTAAGAAACATTACAGAACCTGATGCTCTTGGTCGCTCATAGTTGAGCTTTGACGTGTTAGAAACTAATGAAAAGGTTATGTTACAAGACAAGAATTTACCACAACTGTAAATATCGTCTAAGAAAAATAAATAGGCAATTCCACCAAAACTTGTTGAGCTCCCTAGACGAACACAGCTACGAGCTACGAAGATTAACCCGCCAAAATTATCGTCGACAAGACTGTCAAGTGTCGAAATGTCAATCTTTATTCACATTGTCTTTATCTGCTCATTTTTTTTAATACACCTTTATTCCACGACCTTAGATTCCTGTCTTTTGAAAAAACCTATATTTGCTACATAAGGGTGGTCAATATATTTTTTAAATTTATATTTTCGTTTTGAGATCCACTAACCAATCAAAATATCTCTACTACTAATAGTAAATATCCTTAAATAAAAGGAAATATAGTGGTTAATCTGTCCCCTTGGTGTAGAGTTTGACAGATATTTTGCAAAAAGGACTCAATATAATGAAACTGAACGCTACTTTGGCGGAGTCATAGCCAGTGCTATGCTGTCATTGTGATAAAGACCGATTTGACAGTAATTAAAATGTCAAATTGATTATTAATTTGATATCTATGTAGTCGACCTTGAAATATGTGTATTTTATAATATCGATAGTTAATTAATAACTTTTAAGGATGAGTAGTATTATGTTAGAAAACTATGTGCACTCAACTTTCCAAATCTATTAAAAAGAATAAATTAAGGTCATATCATCATCATTTTATCATAGGAGATTCTTTACAGAGTTATTATTGGACTTGAAAGGTCTGCCTACTATCACTTTGCATGGTATTACACTATGACGTTAGCGGAGAGAGATCTGCCGCTAGTCTCAATTCAGAGCTTGTACACAGGCAAGGTGTTTTGAAAACATCAAAAGCGTGATTCAGGATAATTAAGATGCAATCACTTGCTGAGTTGGGAAAGGACGACACATCTATTATACAAAGGCCTTTTTCATGAGCTGACTTAATTAGCTAAATAAGGTAAAATAAACAAATGGATAAGCATTTATGCATGTAATGTAAGTATTTATTTTATTGTCTATTTTTTTAGTCAGTATATATATTCATAATATATTTTGGCGTAAACGCAATCATTTGATTATTTCGAGACCTAAAATTTATTTTTCTATAAAATCTTTATGATTGACAAACTAAATTCCCATTATTTAATGCTTTATAATTAAAAACTAAACAAAAACGAGTCTTTTCTAAAAAAAAGATTTTTCGTAATATTTTAATGATACGTGATTGTCGATATCTAACTATCGATATTTCTTACCATGAAATCACTGTCACAAACATCGATAAAAATCGCTTATGTCAAATTCATTTTCATTTTCTTACAATTTCGAGTTCAGTACCGACGAGTGGTGTCTTAAAATGAGGTGAAGTGAATGTGTCGATGTTTATTGTATCTTATCTCTACCTGTACGTTCTCGTTCTAGTGCATTTCGCTACATAAAAACTTTCCTTATTGTGCAACGTTTTATGAGACCTGGTCAACTTAAAGTCGTAATAAATGGATACTTTAAGGTAAGCGAGAATGATAATTAAATAAGCAGTATTCAACGAGATTTATTCTAAGGTCGTATCTATTCAATTTACAGATAAGCTGATTAAATAATTTGTTCCAGGTTTTATTTCGTCACCTGGAATGTGGCGACGAGATCTCCAGGTCAAGATCTTAATTCTCTGCTGGATTTTCCGTCGCAATTCAACAAGAATAAGCCTTTACCAGACTTCTATGTTATTGGGTCAGTATATATAAACACCTTGAATATATATTTGAGTATAACTAGTACAAAGGTTCAGTGTTTTATTAATTGGTTCAGTTTGTTATATATATAATTGTATTCATTGATTTATTAACATGTATTGTTGATAAGCAAACAGGTGAAGGATTTGTTAATGATTAAAATAATTTGCAACAGGTTTTTTGTTAAGCTCATATTTAATAGGGTTGTGTATTTAAAATAGTTCCTCGGCAATATTCATGTAACCAGTGAAACAATTGTCTGAAATAATAAGTTTAATGATGATTAGGAACAATTAATAGCCATTGTTCTCAATAATAACTGAATTTAAGTGCTTGTTTTTAATAAAATTATTACATTTTTGTTACATAATTACTTTATGATATCTATAGAGAATAGAAAAAAGAGATATAATATAGAAAAATAAGAATGAATAAACAAAAAATTATTGCAAAATAAGTTTTAGGTAGAACATGGGATAAGATTTGCAATAAGCTATTATATTTCCAATATGTTTATTGGCTCTTTAATGTCCTCAGTTTAAAATAATCATCCCCTAATTGGGGCAACTTTAATACTTTCACTGCTTGAACTATACTTTTTGTGGGTGTGTCGAAACATATGTAAATAAACAGTGAATGCATTAACTTAATCAAACATTCTCATGCTGTATTTTTCCTGCTTTATTTTAAATGTTATTGTGTGAAATTATTTTTCAGCTTGCAAGAAGTAAAGTCTCAGCCCCAAAACATGTTAATGGACAGCCTGTTCACTGATGCATGGACCTCCACATTCAACAAGATCCTCTGCAGACAAGGATACATCATTGCAAGGAACACCAGGCTCCAGGGAATCATCCTCCTTGTGTACACTCAAATGAAACATATCACTCATCTCAGAGATATTGAAGCTCAGTACACTAAAACTGGCTTAGGAGGATTGTGGGTGAGTTGTTTATGCTTATTGATTTTAAACTAATATTATTGCATAACTTATACATTTTAGTATGTAACAGTTTGCTTACAATATGTTTTATTTATTGCCAATATTTTGACCCAGTTGCATGTATAATGGTAAAATTAATTGAATAAATTAACAGCAAAATTGTGGTGGCAGGGATAAACAGTAGAATTATCAAATATATTGTTAATTATTATATTAATTTAATTTGGAATGGAATGGAATCATATACTGACTGCATTTGATTTCAAGTGGGATTTGTAGTTTGAAATTTGCAATAAATTGGTTGTTGCTCAATTGCTGGGCACTGGAATATTGCTACATATATCCATATACATACAAAATGTTTGACAGATAATTATTGATCTGTGACTCAGCAAGAAACATAGCAGATTATAAAAAAAATATTTAATTGGCTACATGATGTTTACAGGAAATTTGCTATAAATCATATATTATGAGGAAAGTTATATGAATATTGTTATTTTAATGCATGTATATATGAACCTGTACATTTAGCATTAAAATAGAATCATGGCAGCTTGTTGCATTCAAAATTAAAGTAAGTCAATAATCAATAAGATTCTGCTGTTCAGATGTAGAATGTTTTGTTTTTTCAACTCACCTGTTGAACTATAATTCTTTTATGCAAACTGATAACTCAAGATATCTTCCATAATAATTTCCATCAAATGAGAAGAAGCCATGTCTACCAGAACGACATAAATGTAATGAAGTAACTTGAATAGGTCTTTTAGATTATCTATTATGATGCTAAATTCCGTCCCAACCTGTTGCACCAATGATTAATAATTAATTAATCTGCTTGTATAACATACAAGCTTGATTTCTCTTACATTATTTGCACAGTATAAAACAGCTTTTTCAAAAGAATCAGTAGGTATTAGCTAGTTAATAGTGGCTTATACATATTCATTGAATCATAAGAAATTTGTAAAAACACTCATAGAATAAAAAAGTACTAAAATGTATCTCACTTTACATACTTTTACTTTTGCTTATGCATAAGTATTTTTTATTTACTGCTTGTTTGTTTCGCAACTTTGATCATCTATCAGTAGTGAACCTCTAGGAGTTGATGATGGTATATTAGATATATATACTGTCCGTAGACTGTCTAGCTTCTGGGTAAAGGTCTCTATTCAGTAAGAGAAGGATTAATCTTACAGTTTTCTGTGGTGTGTTGTTGTATTTTAATAATAATTGTATGTGGGTTATTGCTATTTCTACATGTAAGTAACCAAAGATGGAATCAGAGTACTACCTGAGTTTGTCATAAATGCGTTATTGTATATCCAGAGGGCTAAGTTGCAATGCCTTTTATTTGTGTATTTACATCACCACAGCCTTGAAGCCAGATTATAGCAATGCCTAACAATGCTGTTGGCTGAAAGTCTTTTTAAATAACTTCTGGATACAGTTCTCTGCTTAGTGGGTGAAGTCTGGAATATACTCCACCACAGACTTCCAATTCAGGGATTGGTTAAGTAGTTGTTATTAGTCTGCAATATTTATTAAGAATAAAATGGAGAATACTTATGTAGGTTTCGTTGTTTCGTTCGCTTATTTATATAATTGAAAAACAATTTTTAGGGGACGAGACTTGAAAACATTGATTGATTAATTATTAATTTTAGGGCAACAAAGGAGCTGTGAGCGTCAGATTTAATATATACGGGTGCTCTGTGTGTCTCGTGAACTGTCACTTGACGGCGCACGAGCATCTGCTGGCCGACCGTATCAACGATTACAACACCATCATCAAGCAACATTTTTATCATGTCACCGAGACTGCGAATATATTGTACCATGAGTGAGTATTTTGACTGTTCCATCTTTAACCAACATAAAAAGGAGATTCTCAATTGTGTATGTGTGTATTTTTTTTCTTTTTATTATTTATTGGTGTTGCGACAGAACTTTTTATTAAGTAGGTGAACCAATTATGATGACCTTTTTTAATAGATAGCTTGTTTGGTTAAGATCTGACGTCGTTTTTTAGTTATCCTTATTGGCGTATTTATCTAAATTCGATTTAATTGATGTATTAAAAGTGTTTTACCTTATAACTCCGTCATGTTTAACCGATTAGGAAATTTATTTTTATGTTGGAAAGGGTATATACTTCCAACGGGGTCCCATTTTAATTTAATTGACATAGGACCTTGGGTTTCGAATATAAAGTAAGGTACTCCGGTAATTCGAATAGGAAATGTATAATATCCATTACAATACCTATGTAGGTAGGTTTTGCGATTGAAGTCTGTTGTCGCGTAGTAATTTTAAAATTTTTGTATCGATTTCAAAATCATGCTCGTCTGTGATATTGTCATTTGTTACATTGGTCAGACAGTTTGTTGGTTAATTAATAACTTTATTAGTCTTGCATGTAGGCCACCTCGTTATTCAATAGTTAACCACAAATGACCTTAATTAGAAGTTGCGTCAAACTGTTAGTCACAGATGACGAAGATGGTATACCTTATGTAGCACCTCACGTGTAGCTAAACTGCCTCAATCTGCACGTCATCATACTTAACAGAGCATCACGGATTTCATTTCGGTACGGTGCTTCGACAGAGGATGTAGAAATGAAATTTACACCTAAACAAATAGAAAAACCTGTCTGTCAGCAATATAAAAGTAACTCTGGTTTTTAAACTGTCTTACCCCTCAGTCTTAATCGATTTTAACGGTTTGTTTATAATGTGTAGTTTCTTTTGGTCAGTGTAATTAACAGTCTCGCCGGGTATTTTAAGGGGATCCCCGGGTAGCACTAAAGTTTGGAGTGGGACAAATGATTGTGATAGGGTTGGGGTGCTCTCAGGCAATAGAGGACTTCACCCTATTATGAGGGATTTTTATATCCCTATAATTAAATATACTAATATATAACCCCTATAACATATGTCTTTACGCTGAAAATGTTTAGGGTCCCTCATTAAAATCAACCGTTATGTACAC
>DWOQ01000250.1:0-12662 GCA_018251115.1 Codatractus alcaeus
TTTATTTCTTAGAAGAAAAAACCTTTTTGGATTTTCGAATTGTGTAGTTGCTGTTGGCCATAGTAGCATTGACAGCTTTATCGGTTTTTTTTTAGGCGAGTTCCTAGTGGGGCTCAAGACTTGGAGCAGTAAAAAAAGCCTGTAATTGCTTGAAATATTAAATAACATATACTATGTTCCTTATTGTCACAGAAACATCAAATCTGACGCGATGCCATTCCACACAATACTGTTTAAGTAGCATTAAACATTTCCTGTTTTGTACAATCAGTAAACGTCTTCTAAATGTTTCATATTCAGAATACAAACGGTAAGTAAATTGAAGAGCTGTCAATCATATTCAATCAAGCATTGAATTGAAGTGCACATGGCAAGCGGATTTATTCGTGCGTCTGACCAAAAGCGATAGGACTTGCGATGGTAAAAGATAACAAACATATAAATACTTGTACTACACATTACCTCTAGGATTATAATAAGGTATAATTGCTTACAAAACACTCACAAATAAACAAGATAATATATAATAATATAGTTAAGCATATGATACTTGATCTTCAAACCTGCGTCCACTCAATATCAGTTTCGTTAATCACTATATTAATTTCTTCAAGCAACGGAAGAAAATGTTTCGTTGCATTTGTTCTTTATTGCTTATTCATTCTTTATAACAGACACTTGTTACAAGAGGATGTATTATTAGGACTACAACCTATTTTGGGATCATAGTAACAGAACATGAGTTTCATTTTAGGATTCCGTACCTGGGCAAAGGAGGCTATAACTAAGGCTCCTCTATCTGTTTGTCACAGAACAGTATCGTATTAAAAGTGATATATATTCACTTTAAGAGTCACAGAGATTGTACTATTTTGCTATATCAAAAAGTAAAAGGTAAAATAAAAGTAATAAAAATAATAACAGTTACCTATTTGAATCCACGCCAGTTTGCCAGTTTGCACGTAGTATACCGTTTCTGTTATACGCGAGAATCCACATCAAATGTGACATCGTTATATTTTATTACGATATGCGCAGTTTTTGTATCTTTTGTTTTATTTTTGTGTTGCGTATACTAAATCTACAATCATGTTTTTGTTCAGCATTTTTTGCTCCGATCTTAATGATGGTGGTACGGTACTAATCTATTTTCATAAAAAATGTTTACAAATCGCTCCTCGTTCATCGGTTACAATGAAACAAGTGCCTTAGGATTTTGACTTGATAAACATTCCTTCCTGATGGAACTATTAATCATTGTGAAATCAAGTGCGTCTAACATGACATATTAGCAATTCTGACAGTTAGAAATGTAAATTACAATTACAAGCTATAATTGTGGTAGGTAACTTTTCATAGTTGAACGGACAAATACTAGTGATAACTAAACAGCGGTAATTCCAATACATTTGGCCAGCATTACCAACATGAATTATCATAAGCAATTATGTTAGTAATAGTTATGACCGTAGTATAAATAAAAGAGTATGGTTAAGTTTATTCACGAGTTTGTTTATTGGATTAACAACATAAGAATCAGTTTAAATTAATATAATTTACATTATATGCACACAGTTATAACTGTTCTTACATTTACAGGTAATAACATCATGGGATAACGCGGAAATGGGGACTAAAACCATTCCTTCCCAATCACAGTCTTCTGTCTTCACAAACTTGAACCCCCTCAGAGGCTCGACTCAACAAACCCGATGAAATTGTCAAGGTCACTATGGTCAACAGCAACTACACAATTCGGAACAAAACATCATACTATGTGCGGCTGATCAACATTATTATTATCATATTGAGTACAATAAGTATAATAATCTAATCTATAATATAAAAATGAAACGCTAAATTTGTTGCTAAGAAACAATACATTTATTTATACTTAAAATCTGCTTTATACTTATATTTTGCCTATCTATAGAAACTATCTTAACCATGAAAATTACTATTAACTGTGAAATATCTACTAATATCTACCACTACACCGTTTACAAATTAAAACAAGACGGCCGGAACGGAAGCTAAAATAATATATCAAGTGGAGTCAGTACACCTTTAGAATCATTATCTTTACTTATTAAGAGCTTACTAATTGCCTCTCGAGTACAGGAGTAATTTGCTTTAATTACTTAAGGAACAAATTTGTTACAAAAAATATAGGAAATTTGGCACACAACGAATATATTTCTTATTATGGATCTTTGTAAATAAAAACCTGATGGTAAAAGATTGCTACATACATTAAAGTTCTACGTATAGTCGGACATAGTTAAGATAACTCCGAGGACGTTACGCCACGTTTTAGTATGTTTGCCTTATCACATCCTTCAAACCAGAACACAGTAACGCTGAATGCTCGTAATCTAAGGAATATTATAATCAAGACAATTTTTAATATGTTTATCTATCACGAGTTGTTTGTTAAATGCTCAACACGCATGTTGTGAACAAAGTACATGCGACATGCTATCATAGCGCGATCATAGCCAAAAACTATGGCTTACTAAAATATACATGTTGTATACATAAAAAAAATGTTGTAACGTTCTTCACAAATCACAAACATCGGTCAAACGGAAGCATCATCTCAAGTAGCGTCAGAACACGCCTTTAGAGCCATCAACGTAACTTATTACACGCTTATTGATTGCCTCTTGAGCGTGCGAGTAATTTGCCTTAATAACTCGAAAAACTCATTTGCTTGCTCCCTTGAGTTCATGTAGACGTTGAGCTGGGTTAGTTTTGGTATAACAACGTGAATTTTACCATAAGCTTTTGATAAATATAAGCGAAAAAAAAAATTACGTGTTGTGTAATAACGATGTTACTTTACTGTGAAAGCAATATAATCATTAACTTAATAGATATGCATACTTGAGAATCTCAGAATGCCGCGGATAAGCAAAAACACAAATACACAATATTTAAATGTGATCTTGTTGTGGTTTGACTTCGGAGACACTACTATACACTCATTTATATAACAGCAGTGTTAAGGTCTGCTCTATTCTCCTTTAAAAAGTTTGATAAAAGAGAATCTTATATGAGGCATTCCAAGATAGATCTCGGGTAGAAACACAAGTTATACCATCAGGACTGCACGCTAGTATTTTACTATTAGAACTAATTACTAGAAATAAACATTCAGACATGGAAAGGTTATCAAAATTCATAATTAGATGTATGAAGTTAAGACACAAAACCTTTGTAAACTAGTACGGTGACCTCTAGACTATAGTATTACAAGTTGTCTATACAAATTGTACCACAAGTTTTATAAAACACAATAAATTATGCTCAATATCTTACTTTAGCCTAATATGTGAATTTTATGTGATATAACCATTAACCTATATTCTTACACGATCTAGATTCGAAGCATATTCAAGTTAACAAAGAACTTTACTTTTATTAACCGATCACATTAAAATGTTTGCTACTAACCGTTTTGAACGTAATTGTCGCAATCGGAAACCGATTCCAAACTTCACAACACATTCACCAAGGCCCGTTGTAAAAGAAGTGAATGCGACATTGGCTGAAGTGGCTAAGTTCGGAGGCCCGTCGTGGCCCTGAATAAATTAGTTTTTGGAACGGCCGAGCCAATAAAAGTTTTAAACAAAAGAATCATAAAACAAATGCTCCAACTTCGGAAGCAACAGTACTTCAATGATTTACGACGAAACTGGGACAATCGACCCAAACTTTTCAAATAACTAACTATGAATAGACGGAAACATGTGTTTGACTAGTTTCGTCCTAAGTTTGGGTGTCTTTAATGACTACGCGTTCGGTATTAGTCCTCAATGCTTCTGTATTTGTCGGAACCTGTTAGAGGTATGCTTAATTTGGTGTTTTGGTTATAAATATTATGCACAACTTTGATATACTTTATCTAATTAAAAAAAATAATACTAATATCGGTTTCATTTATACGCTATATACTATCAATACATTCCACCATTCTTCAGGGGGCATCATGATGGAGTATGCGCCAGGTCTATTCCAGTAATGAGGTGAGCCCCGTGGCCAGCTATGGCACATACAAAGGGTTGTATCATACACTTGACATTAACATCCGTTATAACAAAACCGACGATTGGACAAACGTATTACAACCAAAAACGGTTAAAGTAACCGTTTTTGTGATCTTTGGACCGTTTAGTTTGCTAAAATCGTACTCACTCTTATATTCGCTATGTCTCCGTTCAAATTTTAACAATCGCTTTGATAAGAACGGAATGACATTAAATCTATGTCTAAACGAGGGTGTTTGTCGAGGATATTTGTGATTAAAACTGACATCGGTTACAAGATATGCTTTTGAAATCGATCTGAAAGAAGCAGTTTTTCATATTAACATGAAAACCAGATGTAAGTTACGTAACAAGTTTGGAAAAAATTAAAAATATTGGGTACTTAACAACGTTTTCTGCGCGAATAGCACCACACTACCTTTTTATGTGTGCCACAGACACACAATAAAACGGTTAAAAATTATTCAAGGTTTAAAGAAAGATACGTATGTTCGATCTCCTCGATCGAACCGGGTACCTGCTGCGCATCCGACCATATAGTAACCGCTGCGTCACAGGGAACAAATAATTATTATACATACGGTTCGAAGCATTTCTATCACAAACGTATAATTACTACCACACCCTTCAACGGCACACAGCTGTTTAGTTGCTAATGTATAGGACGGTAGCATGGTCACATATAATGTAGATAAATGTACCTTTGGACTGGCAAAACTCTTTATTTTATTATATACCTTCAACTATACTCGCTATTGTAAGTCTTAAAATATGAAATAAATATATGATATGTATATTACAAATTAATTATCACTTGATTAACGGCAAAGGAAAGTATCGTGAGAAAACCTACACGACTAGCTCTTGAAAAAGTTCTCAAGGTTTTGTGAAGACTACCAATCCACACTTGATCATCGTGGGTGACTATAGCCTAAAACTTTCTCACCCTGAGAGGAGACGTGT
The DNA here is from genome assembly GCA_018251115.1 of Codatractus alcaeus. Classification (NCBI taxonomy): domain Eukaryota; kingdom Metazoa; phylum Arthropoda; class Insecta; order Lepidoptera; family Hesperiidae; genus Codatractus; species Codatractus alcaeus. The sequence continues at coordinate 5,013 of DWOQ01000250.1, forward strand.
GCCCAACAGTGGGACAAAAATGGTTGATGATGAAATATGTAGTCATATATTTATAGCGTCTACCTAATTAGTGATTACATTGAGTGGCCAATGCTGCTCATGAACATATGTAACCCCAGACAATATCGAAGGCCTATCCTATCAGAGGCCAACCACAGAAGGATTGTTACTCCCGAGGATAATGTTGGAATGCCTTATATATCATATTTATGTGAACAATGAACGGAGATTTAGTTTGCGATGCAAACTGGATAATATGCATGTAAATCTTGTGGGAACTTGTCACATTACAAAATAAATATATTCTATGGCAATATTACAGTAAATTTAGAAATAAGTTACTATGTTAAACTTAAAACCTAACTCTATAATTAAGCAACGTGAGATATTCCAACAATAATCGGGGACAAAGGGTAAAATAAACACAATAGACAAATTAAAATTCATTTGATAGTGACATAATGCTACTGGGTATAATGGATAGAGTAGGACATTTCGCCTAAACAGGACGTCACGATGTTCGCTACTGCGCAATAAAAATGTGTTTGTATGTACGAGCATCGGTTCTGGTCTGCCGCTTCTGCATGTGTAATGCCGATTACAAAAACACGATTAAAATAACCCTTTTTAAGTTTTTTGTAACGTAATCGCAGGCGGTATCTTTCAAGTCTGGAAGCCATACGACTCTGGTATAGGATCGTAAATTAAAAGTGTCTAACAAAACGGTATGTGACGAAAATTCTAAAAATACTTTTAAAATCTTGATTATTATTAACAGACAAATAATATATATCCTTTTGTAATACAAGTGTGTTTAATATTTGTTTTAATTAAATGTACTATTAATTTATACCTGAAAATCATGTTAATATTACAAATACTGTATTCATAACATGTGATGTATGTTTGGTAACCTTTCCAAACTCATAATTTTACCTTCAAAGTTTTGATAAGTTTTGATTGACAATAAATTATTCAATGCTTGAAATTCATAATTGTCTAGAATAAAACGATATTTGAAAGCTAACGTAACTAAAAATTTATACTTATTTTTTTGCCGTCTAATAAATTATTTGTTACAAAATGCAAAATAAATTCACAACGCATTCGAAGAACATTTTAACAAAGTTTTAATTACCTGCCATGATATTATCACGGTGCAGAAACGGCGTAACTTTAATAGACCGAGAATTGATGCCAGCATTTAGTTAGTAGCTGTCAACAAAAGTTAATTGCACCATCTCAACACTTAGTAGACAAAAGCTTTTGAATGTAAAACAAGTATAAAATTACAATAGGCTTCAAAAACGTTGCAAGTTGCTTTCAGCTTATTAGGAGACAGAAGCTAATCTATTGTTTTGCTGTCAAAACTCAGTAAATTAGAAAAAATGTCTATGTAACAATATCGCAATAAACTAAGGAGCATTTTACAACCATCCAAATATTTCAGCGCCCGGTAGCAATACGACTTTTGTCTTTAGCTCGTCCGCCGGTTCCTTTATGGCCCATTTCACCCTATTCTTTCACGGCGCGAGCTATTTTATTTTTTGTCGTGTCTTAAATAAGACATAATGTTCTAAGAAACGGGACATTAGAATGGACCCGAGGCTTTCTCTTTTTGTGAGGGACACGTACGACGGATTTTATGGTCAATTGTTTTACTTAGTTCGTCGACGTGGCCAAAAGATATACCAAGTTTGCCGGCTGTCCGACGGAAAAGCGGTAAACGACAGGCTGCGAAATACGAGCATTTTAATGTCATTTAACACATAAGACACACATACCAGAAATAACTGACATTTTTCACATGAAACAGCAGGCGAGACATTTTGTTCGTTGTATTATGTTCTGATTTAGAAACAGAGATTAAATAAAACATTTTTTCAACAATGTTACTAAGCATTGATTTTCGACTTATCTTGGACTCGGATTTTTATTAATTGTAAGTAGTAAGGGCAAAAACAAAACGTGGCCTCCCACTCTGGTGTACCTAAAAGTTATAACAGAAAAACGAAAATTAATATTAACTGAAGATCCTGTAAGTAACGCCAATTATAGGGAGGCCGATGTTCAGCAATAGTCCTGAAGGGGCTTGTATGATCCAGCCTATTCCTAGCTGCTTATCTGCAGCTTATCCTGCTTGTTTACTTTATCAACTTACTTTGATTATGTTATTATAGTGGCCACAGTAAAGTTCTTTGCGGAAATCTCGAGCGTCTACCTAATAAGGTTAGAACGATACAGTCATGTGACAAATAAAGAAACAGACTGTTGGTATCCTTTGGATGTGGAACCCTTAAAAGATATCTCTAATAATCCCGTTTCTCCGCCTTTCGGTCTAAATGCGACAAGTTCCTTAATAATTTCGTCGGTGTTTTATAAAAGTTAGACGCGTGTGTTAAACGACTTGAAAATGAAACGTGTCTCGTGCTCCAATGAACCTTTTGTATCAGCAATTTGATGAGCCAATTATTTTAATCGATTGGATAAGATATTATTTTGTGCTCGCTCACTTCTCCCGCTACTATTATTATTAATGTACATCTATAGAAATTATTCACAGTTATTTTAAGAGAAAAATTGCATCATTACGCCTGATAGTAAAATGGTTTTCATTTATAGGTCTATGAATATATGTTTGAATGAATGTTTTTTCTGTATGTATGAATAAATGTTTTTTCTGACTTAGATTCTTAAACTCCTCTACAAAATTGTACCAAGCGTAAAGTATGATGTCTATACAATGACTTATTCTTTCAAATTTGGGGATTGATATCGATTTTTTTTTTCTAAAAATAATTCCTAACATAGTTCAGGTCTACTTACTAGCAAAACTTTGAGTATTGAACTAGTGATAACGAATTGAGGATTTTACACACACTTACTTTCATATTACATTCTATCTTTTTTTAATTTTCTGAGTACATTTTTACTGAGTACAAATTTCTGAGACACATTAATTTAAAAATTACTTAAATTATGTTTAAGAAGAATAGACAAAAGATAAATAAATGGAAGTATAGGCCTCGAAGTGTTCATTTTATAGATAGAACCTCTGTCTCTACCCGGCCTTGCACATGTTAACGTTTTGCTCTCTTGCAATGTTTCTAAATAAAACTTCTATTTTGCCCTCAAAGAAGAAACTTATGTAAGAAAGTTTTTGAAATCTTTTCTTGGAATCTTACACAACTACATTTACAACCAAGAAAGATATTGTTACAAATGTTATTACTAACAAATCATATACTGTATTAGTTTTTTGTGATATACATATAGCTACATTTAGTTGTTTTAGTGGTACATATAGCTACATTTAGTTGTTGTAGTGGTATTCCTCAGGTAGAACTTCCATGCTATCTGGTGTTGGTTCCAGGCGTCCTTAAGTAGTCCAGGTAGACTGTATGCTTGTCTGGCACTTCTATGTCATAATACAAAAACAGCAAATATCAGTTTTCATCCATCTTACCATAACTTAATTACAGTTAAGACTTTCGCAACAAAACTAACTAACTTTGTGACGCACGTGAAAACGGAATTTAGTATGTGGAGTGAAAGTAAATGACATTAGTGATATAGAACGTTTTCCTGAACCGTAGCCGATTAGCGGTCGTTTAAACACGGCTTTGAGTTTCAAAAACCGCGAGAGAAAGGCCTTATGATCTAAATATCGTAATTGCTGATGCACACGAATCTAATGTCACAGTTTTAACAAGTGATTTGTTGATAGAAAGTGTGGAATGGAAGCTATTATATTTAGAACACTTTTACATAGTTAAATGAGTTTTACACTAACTTTACACTACATAGATATGAAAGTGATATGAAATTTGGCGCCTCACTCGGGGTTCATTCAGCGTTCGAATATCTCACGCACGCACCTCTATTGAAATATGTACGTAGGAAACTATTTATCGCTTGCTTTGAATTTGAAAGAAACATAGTGAAAGAAGTTGCTTGAAAGTTGAGCAAATAAAGTATATCTAGTTTATCAATCCGCACATAAAAAGCTATTTAAAGTCTACATATCTGCATTTAACCTGAAAACTACCGTCTTAATTTGTTATTTCAATTGAAAATACGATGAAAAACAGTCCATGGGCTGCAATGACTACTTAACATCAGGTGAATAAATTAAAATTACTCTCATATATTTCCAAGGAAGGTGGAAGCTTTAGTGTTTCGACTCGGGCGGTGTCTACAATTATTTCGTTTTAGAAATAGTAGGCTTTAGCACTGTTGTATTCTGGTTTCAAGAGTATTCTACGTTAAAGGGAGAAACTTTTGTAAGAATTCCAGCCTGCTGCTCCTCGGGGTTAGCAACGCATCTATGCCAACCTAATATATGAAACCAATTTGATCTTAAATTGATTACTGGTGGCCCGCAGCAGTTACCATCACGTAGACTATTTTGCTACTTCTATTTAATAAAAGACACTCCTTAACGGTTATATAAATAGAATTCTTGCACGTTAAACGTTGTGTGTCAATGACTCTACAATTGTATCAAAACTGCTTTGTATACTTAATTGTATGTTAGAATAGGTGCCGTGCGTTCGGTGTATAAAAACACATTGACTATATGTCGATAGTGGACTCAAAGTGTCTCGTCTGTGTGAAGATATTATTTTCAAACTGTTAAGAATGTATTGCAAGGAATTCAGCATGAAAATTAAGTTTTACAAAACACGCGTCAGTTTTCGCATGATGCTTCATTTATAGATATCATAACTACAAAGTTGAATGAAATTATGATCAACCCGGAAACGGGGATCAAAACCATCCCTCCTTTCCTCATCTTAGCCTTCTGTCCCCCCCCCAGGTTTGAGTCCCATTAGGAGCTCGCCTCAAAGATCCCGGTCAAGCTGTCAAGGTCAGTATGGCCAACAGCAACTGCACAATTAAAAAAATTAAAAAAATTATGAAGTGTTCTTTTTTGCCAAATTTGATCTTTACAATTAAAATCAATAAAAGTAAACGTTGGCAATTAGTTAATAATTGATAAGTTTAAAAAATATAAACAATAAATTAAAGAAAAAAAAAAAAAAAATATTTATCTACAATTAAATGACCATCAAATTGGCATACAGCGTGTTCTATTTTGATCTCCATTGCCCTTATAGTCAGAAAGTCTTTTAGGTCATTATTATTTACGTTAAACTGAACTAAATGACGATATATAATTCCATTATAAATATGATTCTATTGTATTATATGAGTCTGGGTATGTTGTATGGGTCTGTAATCTTGTTAATGGCACCCATGTAATGGAATTCTTATATCAGTCTATGGGTGTTGAAAGCTATACTCACATGGACAAAGTCACGAGCAAAGCTAGTTCAAAAACAGTAACGGTACACAACTTGATTCTCGGACACAGATGTGCAAAAAGTTTCGCCGACACGTGTTTCGCGTTTCAACGAAGTCTTGTAACGCAACGTTAACTTACTATGGGATCTGATTTATGTGGAAATGCCTTATATTTTTATCGACTTCTGCGAATATTAGCAAGGCGAAGAGATTGCCCAATTAGTAGCCCAATACTAAAGCACTCTTAATGATGACATAAATAAATAATGTCTACCAACATAACGTTACCCTACCAAGTTCCGTGTTGGAGATTCCTTTGACAACAGACACTCACAGTCACATCATAATAATGTCATTTAAATAAATTTGTATTTTATACTTAACCACATAATATGATTATATAACCAAAAAATCCTGTAATTCAATGTAAAACTATAAATAATTTGAAATTTACATTATCAGAGATATATGTATACAAATGTATTATTTTTTATTAAACATATCATTTTATAAAACAGTTTAAGTAAATAATAACAATTATTGCGTAAACTACTCCATTTTCAATTCAAAAATAAAAATGTAATCCGTCAAACTTGTCTCTATCGATAATCTGTCAAACTTGAAAATCCTTTAATCTATTGAATATCGAACTATGTAAACAGGAAAGCACTAACTTTTTTAACGGCCGGTTGACCGGACGCGATATCCGTTGCCGTGCGTGATCTGAGTAGCCTAGCCGGCTTACACTTTGGGAATGTAACGCGCATTGAATAGATTACAAGTGTCGTTAAAGAGTGGATTTAGAAAAAGTCTAAATTAATTTGAAATTTAATAGTTTATAGCCATAACATGATATTTAAAGAGATGAGATTAGATGAGATGGAGTGAAGACGAGATAAGACGAAATGAGATAAGAGATGTTGAGATGGATAGTTGGCAAATTTCAATTATTTAGGTCATTACATCACAATTGAGCGCCTTGTCGGTATTGCCAAATATCTATACAAATAAATGAAACATAGGCTATATTTTATTTTGAAAAATATTAGGTATCCTCAAGTAGTAAAATTAAATTAAAAAGCAGTAAAATCTTTATTATAAAATTCGTTATTTGGCATGCTTGCTTCCCCGCGCGCGAAATCGTGGGTATCAGGTAGTTTATCAATAAATATGACATATTGTTTCGTACGTGGAGCCATAACGATAGTAAAGTCAATAGCATCCGCCTCTTATCTGTTTAGTAAACTTACAAATATAAGCCAAAAGACGTCGCTTTTAAGGTAAATAAGTAATATAAAAATTATGTTATTTTATGTATTTTAAAACCACTTATGCACAAATAAAAGCAACTTATGCACTTACCACTTACCATATTAAAATCAAGCTATTATTAAACATCATTTAAATGTGATGGATTATATAAATCTTAGCTAGCACTTGTTGAAAAGCCTTGGTTTTTGAATACATTCATTATTATTCCAGTTCATAATCGTACTTGCGTGAATACTAAACCAGTAGTACGTAGCGTGTTCGGACTTCCAATGGCCTATTATGACCAGTTATTGTTATTGTACACCTTAGTAAAGGTTGTTCCTGCCATAACACCGATGTTTCTGTTTGAAGATGTTTGCCGACTGACTTAGTTTATAAACTTAGTACATACAATGTACCGGAGTAACTCAGGTTGGTTTAGCTGAAGTAGCAAATGAGCATACAGTCTACCTAACGACTGAGTTAGTACGCCACAAGCAAGTATTCCCTCTGAATCTGCCTACATTCGAACTACGAAGAGCACTGCCACATTTGAAGTTTTAATTACATAATTTAATACCTGGTTACTGATGCTACATATCCTTTCCAATTAAAATTACTTAATTCCAAATTTAAATAAATAAGTAGAAAATTGTTTAATTTACAAAGTGATTACAATGAAATTATCGTGAGAATGTAGCAAAGTAAACAAAACTCCGCTCCGGTTTTATTAACTCTACTTATTTTTAAAAACTCATTATTTATTTAAAGATTATAATAACTTTTATTTGCATAGTTTTTTAAGCTATTGGAGCGTTGTCAGTTCGACACAAATCATACAAATATTATTTATAAATTTAATACATTTAAGCCGAACGTAACTTAGCCGCTTAATACGAAAGCTAAACCAAATTGATATCGATTCTTAAGGGCATATATATAAGGTTGTTAATTCAATAAATTGAAAAATCTTTATATTAGGTATAGAAATAAGGATTCTAAATCACATTTTATCTTGAGTTTTAAAGGTAACGAAATAAGGTTACTTATCTTCAATTATGATAATATATTTAAATTTTTGGATCTTAACCG
>DWOQ01000251.1:0-12652 GCA_018251115.1 Codatractus alcaeus
TTTTGAAAATTCCATCCCTGAAGGCCCATCCCCTCACGTTGTATGGAAGACCGCCATATTTAAAGTTATATGCGTGAAATAATATTTTAGAGTTTTCATTACAAATAATCGCATGTCCCGGCGTTTTCAAGTTCTATGCCATTCAGGGTTTAATAAGAAATAAAAGTTCTCTTTGCAAACTGTAAATCAATTCCGAAGTCCATGCAGATAAACTCGGTGGCATCAGCTAATCTTAAAACAAGATGGATACATATCATAGCATTCAAAGCAGTTTCCACGCGCAGAAAACCAATCAAATAGCGCAGGAATTATTAGTTATATGTTGGCTTACCTGTGACAACCTAAAAGTTAGCGCAACGCAATACACGACCTGCCCTAAGGGCCTTTTCAGATGGGGCGTTAGAACGCTTAAATTTAGGATTTAAATTTAATAAAAATCTATCATATTTTCTGAAGCAACTAATTTTTATTGATATCCTCAGCAATTCTCAGACTATTCTGTTCTCACAAACTATATTTTATTAGATACCTTACGTACTATTTTGTGCTTAACCCCCTTTTGTTTATGATCAACCCTTAAATCAGGGTTACCAATTTGCGATATCTGACGTTCGACCACTGATACTCTTTTTGAAATAGTCGTCCTACCATGTCTTTATAGAAAGGATGCCATAAATATAATGGATTAATACCAACCTGTAAATTATATAATGTTTATCTTGTGAAGTAGCTCCAAATATTCATTCGTAAATATAACTTAAATTATATTTAAGGTTATATTTACGATTAGTACATATTAGTCCAACTCATGAGCAGGTTTTTACTATAAATGTATATTTTTAAATATTTAATATGTTTACAGAAGTTATTATAATGTAAGTATATTGCTTATTTTTTTATGACTTTAGGATAAGCTATATTTATGTACTATATTCAAATATAATTTAATTTGATTTAATTTGTATATCGATAACATAGCTAGACAAAATAATATTTTAATATTTAATATTTTAATATTTGTCGATATGATTAATTTAGGAGTAAGGACTATAAGCATATGACCTTTCATTATGAAATACAATCATAATTTATATTTTCATCCTACCTTTTTAACAACTACGGTCAAGGTATCCAATTTCTAAACAGCTTATATTAAAATGTATAGTGGTTCAAAGTGGCGCAGGTCTTTGTGTATTTTGCGAAATAATAAGTTGGACAGGGCCTACAACTAAAATTTTATTTACTAAATGGCAGCAAATTTATCATAGTATATTTATATAGGTACACTCCGTATGAGTATATTATTTTTTTTTTTTATTATAAAGGAGATTATGAAGAAGTGTATGTAGACGGTAATTATTTTATTACTAAACAAGTTCAATTTATTAACGTCTATGGTTTTTAATTAAATTTTAAGAAGATAAACAAGTAATGGACTTGTCGGACATATTAATACCATGTTTGTCTCAGATAACATTGTCGAACAAAGTGACATTGACGGCAAAAAATTGTAAATGATTCTCAGTTTTTTTTCACAAGTTTCCGACTTCGTTTTACGTTTGAAATCTCGTTGCTCATTTTGATTATTTTGCAACTTTTTCTTGCCTACAAAACTTTAAAGAACCTATAGTTATGTTTTGTAGGCATACAGTATTCCATTTGACATAAATATTTCTTTAAATACTTTGACAGCCTTGGCTTCTTGCCTTTCAGCTATAGACGCTCAACGTAGATTTCAGTTGAGTAAGGCAACAATACGCAGTTTATGTCTACTGTCAAATGGAATAGTGTTTTTCACAATGCCGGCTGATGACGGCCATGCACCCTGTGGTTTGCATGACGGTTATAACCTTATATGTATAAACAACAAGCACAGCCGAGTTTTGTAAATCACATACACGTCATTGTTTGCCTTTAACCATATAACACATCAGTTAAGCGTTGTTGACAACGTCATCAGTAAGACGTCACCGACAGTTTAAATTGGCCTAGTGGTTGGGTGTTGGTTACTATGCTTATAAGGTTATAACTGTTATGCAAACCCTAGAGTGTAAAGTAATCATACTAATTCCCCCCTTTAAAGAGAGTTGTGGCTAGTTACTAATCTTCTAATATATTTTTTTGTAAAATATTGTACCATTATAAGATAATGTTAATACCACCGGGGTTTATTTGCCCCCTTGAGAATTGATCTGAGTAAAGGGGTAACCCTTAGGACCCACATTCCCCATGCTACTCTCGTTACCATCGTAATCAAAGCCGTTGCCTTAACTATCATCAGTCAGCTCGTGTAGATTTGACACTGACAATGTAATACTATGAATGTCAAACAGTTTATGCTTCTTATATAAAACTTACCAAAAATAAAGCAACTACCTAACTACCCAAAACTTAATATAGAAACTTCAGATATATTAGAAATGCACGTTTAAATTTTTGCTTAAAAACAATAGTATTTACATTTTTTATATACGGGAATGCGTAATAACTACGCTCTATTTTGTGTAAAGTCCAAGCCTATAAATATCTAAATAATCACTTAGAAAAATGGTTATAAACTCAGAAAGAAATATTCTAAATTTTTGTAGTTCACGACAATTATTTATTGAAATAATACGAGCCAAAATTTTGCATAGAATTTTGCTTAGAGAACAGAGCTTAACAGAGCGTACATAATATAAAATAGGGGAGTAATAATATTTTGATCTTAAAAAATAACGGAGCTAGTATAAAACCAATAGTAAATTATTACTAAAACAGAAAACATTAATTGATTGAGGACCCAGAGTAATTAAAAAGCTAAAATAAAAACAAAAAATGTTGGCGAATAGTTGATGTGTGTAGGTATGAAGTTCGAATCACGTGTATTATGATTATTCTAAATAAAATGTCATATAGAATAGTAAAAATACAATCTTTATATTTATGTCTATATAGTATCAAGTAGGCGTTGTTAATACTAAAGAAGATAATAAAACTTATTTGTTTTTATATAACTATAAATTTATTTGATATTTTTTAAAACTGAAATGAAAACAAATGTACAAAAATATAGAAAATTTATTATTTCCTTTTTATAAATATATAAAATTAAAAGGTAAAAATCAATGTACACAGTCCTTTGCTCCTTTGTATTAGTTCTTCGAAGACAACACAGATGGCGTTACCTGCCTCTTGGCCTAGAAAATACAGCGCACTGCCGTATTATATTAGTATTATGTAAAAGAATCTCTGTGTGTGCGTTCGTCCAATTCCACTACACAACGGTGGTAGTGCGCTAGCAAGCGAGTAGCTGTCAAAATTCCTTTTGAATAGAAAGCGAGTGGCGAAGTAATAAAAATGGTTTTTATCACATATTTTAGGAAAATTTAAGTTATGTATGTCCATACAAGGTCGTACGAAGATACATTATCTTGTTGTTTAACAAGTAGTACTTATACTGATGAAAGAAACCATGGTGCAGTGTCATCCACCTTTGGAACTAGAGGAATTACCAAAAGAAGACGAAGAAAGATTAGAAAAACTTTTTTCTAAATTAGATAATGATGGGAATGGCAAGATCGACATCCACGACCTGTCCGTCGCACTCAAGGAGCTGGCCCCTCACATCAACCGCAGCTACGCAGAGGTTAGAATGTGGAACATTGTCTTGCTATGCAATAAAACCACTGTAACGGTGGTTTCACCTTCCAATTACTCGCACGTCGCCGTCACTCGCATGATTCACTCGCATTTTAATTTTAGTTACGAATGTAAACTTTCAAAAAGTTTCTCGAAGTTTTGACTTTTACAGTTTTAAAAGTTGTTATAAACTAAATGTAGTTCAAAATATAACGAAATACTGTAACCTATGAGTGTGATATGCACTTCATTATTTTTTGTTAATGCATGAAATGCTTAATACTAAATATTTTGAAGATATTTCGAAAGTTAATTTGATCAAATATTTACGCATTTTTGAAAATTTTGAGGAATAATTTTTAATATCTCGCAATTCACATATAGTATTCCTTTCTTCATTATACTATAATGACAATATATTTTCTTTTTTGGATATTTACATTGCGTGTTTTTTATCTTAAGGTTGGCATGCTCAAATTAAAAAAGTAGATTGTAGCTGAAAAACCAGGACAATTCAGTTTAAAAACAGAACTCAGTAATATACTGCAATTTTTAAATTTTTATGTATTGAATATAAGTAAAATTAAACTTCAAGTAATAGTATAAATGAAGTACTTAATTAAAATATAAAATAAACACTTTCATCACAGGACTGCCTCTTAGAGTGAGAAGGATTTAGTGGTAGTAGTGGTGGTAGATTGATATACTTCACACATTTTTGAGGAAGTTTCTGTAAAACTTTTAGGTATGTAGGATTCCCCACTATGTTTTCCTTCATCATTATGCAAGTAATAACTAATTTTTAATATGCATATAATTTCGTAAATTTAAATTTGTGTGCCTGGGATTTCAACCACCTATCCCCATTTGTGAGGCGGATTTTTTACCAAGAGGCTCTAGTTTAGAACATTTGCTTAAACTCTTATAATAATATAAAAATAATTATTAGATACATTTCAATGCCCCCAATTACCTAAGTTCTATCCAGAACATTCCAGAAGCCTAAAAAATCCAGAAATATCTCATGAAAACAGTATGTTCGACAACTCTATATTATCTGTTCCAAAATTTATGTAACATGATAGATGTGATTCCTATCACATATCTATCGTTGAGATTTTACTTTCCTTCTTTAACAACTGATAAACCACTATCTGAATATTTCACTGTCATGTTTATTTACTATTATAATTTTTGAGAAAGTAGTAATTCTGTCTTTATATTCTAATTTTGAATGTCTATTATGGCTTTAAAAACAAATTATTCGTTGAATTTTTTAATGTTCACGAATATGCTAGATTGAGGTAATGCAAAACATACATCCTTTTATGAAAATAACAGTTTAATATGTTGTTACTACATAGTTGTCATCCTCATTAATAGTACTCAATTAATGCATCCTAAATTTAGTGTTACTGTTTTAATACAGTTTACTTTCGACACATATTCTCATGTCATATCATAATATTCTCTACAGTTTATATATTATGTTATACATGGAAATAAAAGTGTGTCATTCAAGGTCTTACGTTGATTGGCAACTTATAATTATTTCTTCAATTGTTGTAAGACGTGAATTGATAATAATTATATATTGTTATACAAAAAAGTAACGACACACCATCGACTATAGCCAGTCCTATAAATTATTAAGAATTATTCAAATTCTTAAAAATATTTACAGTCATTGCTTTTCTAGAATCTTTGTTTTCTTCTGGCTAAAGAACACTTACATAACATGAACTTAGATCCTTATTGAGCTTATATTATGGCTTCGAGGTTTTATGTACTGTGGTTAGTTAGGGAATTAAGCCTTATTGGGTATGTTTCTTTTCACATGTACTAGATTTTATTTATGTAACCCTACTTTACAACCACACTGATCGTGTATTTTGTGGCGTAACTATTTCCATATTGGGCAAGATGCCACAGGCCAGAGGGAGCACCCGATTCAAGACACCACTAGCACTGGAAGATCATGACACTTTTGTGCTAAAATTTATACATGTTTAACACATACATATATAACAGCGTTTTTTACGTAATTTACGTAGATACATATCAAAAAGAAACTAGTGTAGGCGAACCTCTTTACGTCAAGGGCCAATCTTGTGAATTTGCCGACGTCCTCGGCGGCAAAGTTACGCCATTGAGAGTATTAATGTAAAAATGTAATATTGTGATCTCTTATACCTTGGTTGTACTTGTAACCCAATATTCCACGATTATACAATTGCTTATGACGTAGCATTATTTGTTTTAAACATATTGTTAAAACTTCTTTTATAGTTTTAACTTTGCAATGTACGAAATCGCGAGTAATATTTCAGAACGAAATTATCTTATGCAGGTATCGGAATTTGTCTTTCGTGAATGTAAACCAAGGTCTTTTAGTTCTTATCGTGGAATGCTTGATTGCAGAAATTTTTGGCGAAATCCGGGGGAAAAGATGCGGGTGACATCACGCTGTCCGAATTTATTCATTACGTCCGCGAGCACGAGAAGAATCTTAAGCTGCAATTCTCTCACATTGATAAGAACCAAGATGGTACGTATACTTCCCACAGTTTGAGGTTAGACACAAAATTACCTATTTATTGAATACATAATTGGTTAGTTATATCTTAACTCAGAAGTTTAATCATTTTAAAATGGCATGTGATAATAAAATGCTGTTACAACCAACATAACAACACCATTTTCAAAATATTACCTACTCGTGTTTTAAAACAATTGTTTTTGAAAAACTACGAATCGTTTCGAAATTTGAAGTTAAAACGAAAGATTTATCCAGACTTATTAGAATCTCAACTTCATCCGTATATTACATACAGAAGTTATAAGCGCGTACTTATAAGTGAAGATGTTTTTCATTACATTTCTTCTCTACATTTCCTTACATTTCTTTACATTTGAATCATATACGTAATAGCACCCATTCAATAATGTTAACGTACCAGAAACAAATTAACTTTAAAAGCAACATCAACAAAGATACTTCGTTTCCTCGAATCTCATTTGTCTTATATAACTTGCCTATATATAGATACAACAACTAAGTGTTAGTACTTATCGCATTTCTTATTTAGTGCTCAATACGTTACGTGGGCTTGAGCATTACATATTGATCGACCGATACTTTGCAGTCGGAAGTATGCATAGCCTTGCACGAGTTCTAAGCTAAATGTAAGGCTAAGTCTAACACTAAATAAACTAACACATAAAGTTAATCGTTTTGAATACAATGAGAACATAATTTTTTGATTCATACATTTTTGCCATCACCATCATCAACCATTTGTGTCCCACTGCTGGGCTCTTCTCAGAGTGAGAAATATTTAGGCCATAGTCTATCACGCTGACGAAGTTCGGATTGGTAGACTTCACACACCTTTGAGAACTTTTTTTTTAGAACTCTTAGGTGTGTAGGTTTTTTCACGATGTTTTCCTTCGTCGCTAAGCAAGTGACCATTCATTTCTAATATGCTAATAATTTCGAAAAATCAGCGTGCCTGGGATTTGAACCCCCGTTTGAGAGGCAGAGTTTTCAACCACTAGGCTATCACTGCTAATTTTTGCCATAATGTCTTTGATATTAACGATTCCGTTTAAATCGATTACAGGTAAAGTTGACTTGGAAGAGCTTATCACGGCTTTCGCTGATTTGGGTATAGCGATCGGACGAAATGAAGCCACAAATTTATTGAAAAGGTAAATTCTAAATTCCTTCATTTCCGTCGTATGATTTTGGCGAATAACTTTTTTTAATGTATTATTTTTAATTATGCGATTTTTCTTTATTATTATTATTTTTTTTTTGAATTTTTACGTTGCGTTTATTTCTAGCTAATTGCGAACTGATGTACTTTTATTATTTGGTTGCTATCGAAATTGTACTCCAAGCCGATGATATTTTTTTTTATTAAGATTTTATATAGGTCAGATTTAGATCAGTCTTCGGATATGGTAAGGCTACGTTACAGTCTGTGGCTTTGCTAACTAGATTTTATCGCAGACCGCATATCGCATAATAGGCCTTTATATGCAACACAAATCGTCCAATTTGTATAGTGATCAATTTCAATGTATCAATCAGTCGTAGCGTGCAGAGATATTTGGACAGTTTAAATTCGGTTTGTTTTTTTACTATAAGGCGATATGAATTCATAAAAAATAATTGATATTCGAATAAACTTGAAGTATTGACGCCGATATTTGTGTATAAAACACGTAAGAATCGTTTGCCATTCGCCGCTTATTATATAGTGTTTAGTCACCGATAAAGGCATATGCATGCGACACCCGGTTAGTATCCGATCTCCGGGATATCCGGTTCAATCAAATCAATTATTACCGTTTACCGTGTAAACAATCATTTAAATGAAAATTTAACAATATTGTAAATTAAATTTTATTATCAATAATAAATAAGTAATAATGCTTCACAAATTTTATATTAGTGGTGATTAAATATTTCCAATTTGCAATGGAATTTCCAATTTGCACCATCCTCTGACGTAATTCAATATAATATAAATGTTGTATGCAAGTTACGTTATTTGTTGCGAATATTGCGTAATTTAATTAATCGGAGAAAAAAATAACAACAACAAAATCTTGCGACTTACGATTGTTTTAAAAGTCGATTCGACTTTTTATTGTTATAAAATGTCTTTAGCCACTCGGAGCGTAGAGTCAACGGTCTTAGCTCTTTTGTTGCTTTTATGGAGTGAGTTTTGATTTCGTGCCAGAGCTAATATTAGAAACACTTAGTTTACGTTAAATCATAGCATGCGCAAATTGTTCACCTTTTCTAAATGGGTATACTGAAATGTTTCAGAAAAGCGAGTTGGCCAATATTCTGGTGGTAAGTTAAGAATGATCACGTAGACGCTGGCTTCGCTAATTATAATGTATATGTCTTTAAACGGGTTGTGTTCTAATTGAAACAACTCGTTCTACTAATAAATGAGACGGCTAAATCGTTCCATGGGAAGTCTGTGCCTGTGTGCAAGTCCCTAGTATTCCGGGCAGTTTTGTTTGTGTACGCCGGCCACATGTCACCATAACTCGCCAAGTTCGTCACACATTATACGCGTGTTCTTGCTAATTCACCGTTGTCGTCAGTGTCATTCTATGTCAATCCCAATTCGTCCTAACACTAACGACCGGATTGCTTTTGTCGTCCATCTTCATAAAGATCACTATAAATAAACTTGAAACAATATTCTGGTACTCGTTTAATGGTCTTTGTCAAATTAGGATTTTAGATGCATTCGAGGTGTCATAATAGACCTTAAATTTAAACTTCTTTTTATACGATTTAAATAAATTCAAAACACCCATTAGACCTGTTTAACCGCGCAGAACTGAATAGTATCTAATAATTGATTGTAATAAAATTGCTACCATCTTACATTCTGACTGTTTATATCAGAATTAAAGGAAACCATGGCTTGAATTAATTAAAGCAGTGCTGTGCAATGTGGTCATAACTATTTAACTAATATAATTTAAAGCGGCAGAATGAGCGACGCACCGCTAAGTAAACAATGAGCAAAAAATAAAATAATTAGAGTTATTTACTTATAATAGTTATTTTTTTAATTATACATATAAGTGCATACAAATACATAATTATTACTCATTACTTAATGATTACCAATCCGCACTTGGAAAGCGTGATGGACTATGGCCTAAATCCTTCTCACTCTGAGAGGAGACCTGTGCAACAGTGGGACAAAAATGGTCGTTGATGATGACTTAATGATTTTACACGCCTCTAAGTACATGCACAGATCACCGTCGACAAGCAAGTTAGTCACAAAATGAAAGTACATTACTCATTTGTAACAGATTGTGCAACAGCGGTTAATTTCGAAATGAAATTAAAAGTTTTGAACGAATGCTCGAAGCCAGCAATAGGATAATCAAAAGTCCGTACAATGTAAATTACTAGTCATGTGACCACTTAACCATATTACTACTATTTAGAGGTTTTTTATACGCGCTAATTCGTCTAAGCGTTACTTTCTCGATATATTTCTTTGCTTATAACTGAAATTATTTGCATTGTAAGTCACGTTTTCTAAAATGTTTAGTTAAAAGGCACATCCAGTACAATCTCACAATCTTCGTTTTATGATTTCGGAAATTTGCTAAACTGTACGTCATCTTAACGTACGATATATTGTTTGTTTCTATATAGATTGTATATTCAACACGAGACAACTGCTTAGAACAATCTGATGTATATTCTTTATTATTGCAGTAACTTCGTAAATAATTTGTATAATAAGGTTATTCAAAGTTAATAACATTAATAGGATTGTGTAGGTTTTTATACGTCATCGAATAATCTTTTCAACTCGCTTATTGTAGCTTCAACTGTACATAGTTCTCCATGTTTACATTTTTCAGGCTATTTCATTATTTTTTGAATGAAAACAATAACCTTCCAGTACGCTGTCCTTGATACTAACTTATTTTGTTGTATTGAATATTCAAAACATTTGTTTATTTATATTCAATTCATTTGTGTAAGATATTTGTAAGTATGGCCGAAGGAGTCATCATGTTCGATTTGCTACACGCGATCAAATTCTTTTCGAAATACATTTTGACACGCGTTCTTATTTTATTTATTTCAGTTCTTATATTCTTTTATTTGTTTTGAAATTGTAAATACCGTTTAGATTTATTAAAAATATTTATTTCATACATAATATGTATTATTTAAAGAGTGTAAAAATGCTCATATAAAATTTTTATTTCGTTAAATATTTTGTATACACCTAATCGCAGGTTTAGCTTATAGTAAGCAAAATATTGATAGAAGTAGAACTGGGTATATCATTGTTGGCTTCTAGGCAGTCATCGTTTCTTTGTCCCCAGGATGGACCAAGACGGCAGCCTGAACATCAGCTACGACGAATGGCGGGACTACCTCTTGCTAGCGCCGGCCACCGACATACACGCTCTCATCCACTTCTGGAGACACTCTACCGTGAGTATAAATAAATTATATTCATTATTTAAGCTCTGATTAACTCTATTCAATTGTTAAACGGACGGATAGTATGCGTATCTGGAAAAAAAAATAAAAATTGAGAAAAAAAAGAAAATATAAATAAATCTAGTAAGGAAATTATTGCAGCAGACAAAATACTAGGCTTATTAATAACTCAAACATAGTTGAAAAGAACTCAAATATGTAATAACTCAAACATAGTTGAAAAGAACTCAAATATGTAATAACTCAAACATAGTTGAAAAGAACTCAAATAATATGTTTTCTAAATTACTAAACATTATTTTATCTAATATTGGATGGTCATTATTAATAAAACGTAATTGTGTAAGTTTTTAATTATAAATAACCACGTAAATACGTACATAACATTAAAGGTTAAAAATGTCTTGGATTGACATAATAATTTTATGTAATATACCAATAAGTCGCTTGTATATCCTCGTCGATTCTGTGGAGTTTCCCGGTGTATCTTGGCAAAAGAAGGTGAAAATGAAATTAAAATGGCATCCTAAAAATCCCCTGTCCAACAACAAAAGACTCTTCCAAGTGACGAAGATCGGAGGAAATAAATATAAAACGGTATACGTAGTAGGAGAACCTCTTCTATTTTGAAGTCTATTGAAAATGTATAAACACACAACTAAAGACGAATACATTTAAAAGAAAAAATAGTAGATTTATATCGACTCGCGGACTTTCGCACGCGTGGAACTTTCCTTCAACTTTTGTAACTTTCCGCCAATCGCTCCTCGATACTTCGAATCGTAGCTACTTCAACAGACGCAAGAAACCCTTAAACAAGGTTTATTGCAGACAAAATGTGTGTACAGAAAAGGATATCAAATCCCCATTTCAAATCATCGTTTCAAGTCAGATTGATTCAATAACCGAACAGATACTTTTTTCTGATTACCCTCAAATGGATTAACGAAACATAATTAAACCTTAAATTTATCCGCGTGTATACGCGCGTCTTAATCAGCTAAATGTGTAAATGTTCCAGTATTTTTATAAAATATTATAAGAAATAAGTATAAAAACATACGAACACACGAACACACGAATACATCGAATCGAATAATTGAATCATATATATAAGTAAAGCTCAATCCTTTATTAAACGCACTTAATATTGCATTTTCGAAAAAATCTTTCCTTCCTTACTTACGGTACATAAAAGTCCGAAGATAGAGACCTTCTTTAAGGTATATAAGATATACAAAATTTAATGTTTCTAAATGCATCGTTTTAAGCTCGGAACTCAGTCTAAGAGTATTATTATCTAGATCGTACTCGTGATCTGGAATCACGATCGCACAGTTGCGTCTAACAAAGGACGTTGGACGTAGTGTCCTGTTTACTATGGGTGTGTCCCAATTACGGCATACGTATCACAATAAGGATAAATGGATCGACATGTGACCTCGCGATATCGTCCGATCTAGTGCGAAGGATGAATCTGTGTTGGAGGATTGTCAACTGCAAGAATATGATGCAGTTTGCATAAATCACAGATTGCATCGAAATTTATTTAAACTTCGTAAAATTTTATGTTTATGTTTAAGATCTTTATTAGAAGTTATAAAGAATTATGCAATTCATTTTTTAAATTTTTAACGCCTGAACAATAGCGAGCAGCGTAGTGTTCGCATAGGATATCTTAATTGACAAACACAAGCTTGCCTCAAAAAGCCAGGTGAAGCTGTCAATGACACTATGGCTAACAGCAACTATACAATTCGAAAAAAAGTATTAGGGCTCATTTTCATTGGTCGTTACAGCCCGCATTCGGGATACGGGAGATATCTGTTTAAGCGTGGCATAGGGCCCGCATGCGGTAACGATAACTCGACAGGACTGGAATGCGGCGTACGAGAGATATTTTTTAAGCGGCCTAAAAACCAATGAAATTCATTCGTTGATGTAAAGCAAACATATCCGCATGTTGTACATCGGCTTGAATATTGAACACTCTTTCATTAGTCGTTATCCCGTATT